>JBCEWC010001668.1:0-39295 GCA_038996855.1 Solanum aculeatissimum | reverse complement strand
CAACTCATTCAACTCAAGACTCGACTCAGTGGATATGCAAGTTTAAGGTTTTGAAATCATGCTTTAAATTAGACTCAATACTTTATGCAACTCAGTTTAAAAATTAAAATATGCTCAATCATATGTTGCTTGGCAGTTTCTCTAACTGACATACTCTCCACCCTACCAAATTTGGTGATGTACAACAAAACATATGTTATTTCCACGCCCATCCTAAACTTGTCAAGATAAAGGACATCAACCTCTCTCTCTCTCTCGGATCCAAAGGAATGTCCATCTATTGGGACATGAGCTGCCAGAGTTAACTACACGACTATTCTATATAGGTGACATAGTTTTGGGGCATTTTCTCTCACCCAACTCGGTGCTCAATACTCCTTTCAAGACTAAAATGTACTCATAAAAATCAACTCAAGCTCATATCTTTGACTCACCTCAAACAACTCAACTCAATATCTTAATAAATCAGTAACTCAAGATTATCATTCATATAATGCAACTCAAGACTCCAACTCATATTATGCAACACTCTCACTTATATTGTTTGTCATGACCCATGAGTAGGGCCTATATGTGACATGGCGAATAAGAACCCAAGAGTTCTCAAACAATCCATCTTAGCATCAATTACACGTCATTAGTTTGGAAGTGCATAATTTAACAAGAAATACATAATTCTAAGGGATTTCAGGGCTTTGGACTCAAGCTACAGGTATGTCATGGGGAAAGGGATTTGCATGAATCACATAGCACATAACAAGTATGTTCTAAGGGACGGGCAAGTATGACCCAAGTTATAGGGGCAAGGAGGGACTTGGTACTTTTCACATAATCACATTCTCATGAAAATGTATCAATATAACATAAGCATAGTTATAGTCAAAGCATAATACATAATCATTGTATCTCAAACAAGCATATAATATGAGTGTACGATAGAATTTGATATGTTCAACAATGCCTCTACATAAGATAAGGCGGGGGCCACGACAAGTCTCGGGCTCACCCTCAAGTCATAAGATAGAAAAGACATAACATAACATAAGGTAAAGGAAGGTGGGTCTTGCCCATGGAATAAAGGGCTCACCACTAGCAACAATTCGAGATCACCAAGCTAATCGTCCAAATATGGATAGATATCGTCTTCGGTCCCTCATGGTTAGATCATGTAGATAAAGAGTATGGGTTAGTACATAGAATGCACTGAGTATGCAGATATGCAATGCATATGAACATGAACCTACAAAACAAGTTAGATGACAAGGGCACATATATAGAAGAATAATATAGGAAAGAATAGTATATCAATATGCCATGAAATCCATGATGCATGAAATATCATAATGCTTATAGTATAGAGGATGAGACGTAACCGACATCACAATCCATGCAAGCTAGTACATGAACTCTCGATGTCAGGCCCCCGCATCAAAATTAGGGTGACTACTTGCCAAGGGTAGCCACACCACACCTTATGACCCGATCATTTTGGTGTGATGGCCACCTTCCTTATGACCTGGTTATTTTCAGAAGGATTTTCAAGTCATATCATATCAAGTATACGTATGCTGGCACATAGTTCAAGAGAAAGGAGTGGGACCCTCGGGGATAGCCCATTTACTACTCCAATCCCATCGATGTTCGGTCATCATCCCACAAGAATAGATATACATATACATACTTTCAAATGAAGGATAAGTACTTCTCAAACCAATGCAATGCAAGGTAGGGCTAAAAAGCCAAATCATAATTCAAGTTTCAAGTATGCATATGTCATGAATGATGATGAGAATAGCCTGGAAATTTAGAATTCATAAATTAAACTCATAATAAGAAATATTCATATGAAATTCAAGTTAATCAACAATCAAAGCTTAAATAGAATCACCCATGCATAGATTTAAAGAGTAAGGGGACATGCATAATTGAACTTTCATAAAACCAATGGAATTCAACAAATTAAGGCTTAATTCACTTTAAAATCAACAATTAAATACTACTCGTACTTCAATTTAATCAAATCAACAATAGATTTAAAGACCCATATTTAAAGTAAGCATAATTTCGTACAATCAATTGAAGAAATTAATTTGGGACTTCATGGTTGAAAGGAGTCATGAATAAATTTCTACATACCTTAATATTCAAGAAGCTTTAGAGAGAAGAGAGATTGAAGAAGAAGACTCCTTTGAATTTTAATTCCAATCTTCACACTAGGAAGAGAGCCTTTAGAAGAGAGAGTTTGAAAATAATCTAAGTGTTGGAAGAATTTGATGAAGATGAACGAATAAAATATAATTTGGGGGCTTAGGATAGGTTTAAAGGTCATAAAAAACCTTGAAAATGGGTCAAATTATCAAAAATACCTCAATAAAAGGCAACCTGGAAGTTTAACCCATAGCTCTCACGGATGGTTTCACGGGTCGTGAGGCTCACTGACTCAGCACAGGTAGTCCCTACGAAAACGGGCATAACGTTTTACTCTTAAATCAAAATTGAGTGAAATCAGTTTTGTTGGAAAGCTAATTCAAAGAGATTAAATTTTATATGTAATAGGACACCCAGTTCATTCTGTGATAAGAGATACGACCAGTTAAATTGATCCTTCCAACGGTCCATAAGAGATCCCATACTTAGAAAAATTTTGCTCCCACAACCATATGGTAGGCTTCATAGTCCGCGAGGCTTCACACGGACCATGAACTGGTCCATGGGGCGTCACTTGGTCCAGAGCCTTGGCTGGCACCTTCACACGGATTAGTTCACGTACCTTGAGGCCTCACACAGTTCGTGAACTCCACTTTCTCATTGACGCAATTTCTGAAATGTTAACCTTATACATAGAACCAGTCCTTAGGTCAAGGCCATCCCTAAATACCTTACCACACCTCGTGAGAGGTCACACGGGCTACTTCACGGACCATGAGCTGACACGTGGCCCGTGAAGGCCACTATGAGGCAGTGCCTTAACCAAAATTCCAGAAATGGATCCCTGTGCAGGCAATCTCACCAAAATAATCATAACGTTTTCATCCGAACTCCGAATCAAGTAAAACCAAGTGTATTGGAAAAATAACTCAAAGATCTTTAATTTGATAAGTCATGACCTTCCAATTTCTACCTGTGCTAAGAGATATGGCTATTTAAAATCAGTGCTTCCATAAAACATCAAGCAAAATTTAACCAATGTGATTTCCTTGAATACGACCACTCAAGAGAGACTCATGAAACTCATTAGCCAACCATGATAGGTTCAAATCAGATCTCAATCAACATTATAAGGTTAAAAAATTTCTGGATTGTTACACTGTTAGTCAATACCATATCAATCATGCTCAACATATAAAATGTATTAGCTGCTCATCACATGCATATGTGAAACAGAAAAGGTACTCCTCATGCTCAACTTACTCAACTCAGAAAATTAAACTCATGATCTCAATTCAGTCAGCATACGAAAAAATAATGAAATTCAGGGGTAGGCTATCAAGCATATGATTAATATTTCAATTTCAAGGTAATAACAATGCAACTCATCAATTTACTCAAGTATATTCATGAGGACTCAAATAAGTGCAAGAAATTTAGAACCTAGAATCACAGAATTTGTATTACTCGGTTATTACTCATAAATTCAACTCAAGTAGATGAAGGGGCGCGTGGATGAACTCAATCCAACGCTTTAAGTAGCCTTACATACTTGGAATTTGGAAGGACAATCAATCCTTTGTCGATCCATGTGTTTGAACTCAAAATCCTCGCTCTTCTCCTTCTTTTCTTAGCCCTAACTTATGTTTTTAGCATAATAGGGGTTCAAGAATGAGTTTTAAAACCCTTTTTAAGTCAAAACCGACCTATATTGGTCATATTTCAAGTTTAAGAGGGGTTAGGAAAGGTATGGAATGCCCCTTACGAAAAACTAAAAATTTTCCCTTTGGCGTACCAAGTTCGCATCGCGGATTGGGTCAATTTTTAGGATTTTTTGTCAAAAAATTTCTGATCGAATTTTCAAATCCTATAGAAAATATTGAGATCACAACCAAGTGTAAGTCTGCGACAAGTCTACAACACAGACATGTCGCGCACTTATTCTTAAAATTTATTTTTGCTTTGAAAAATTATCTTTTGATCCGGTTGCTCTAAAAATCAACCCAGACCATTTTCTCACACAATGTTTTGTGTTGGTCGCATTTTCGGCCTCAGATTTGCCAAAAGAGTTTGTGCTCATGCATTTTCTCATCTACTAATATTTTGATAATTTTATCGGGTGTAACACTTGCCCACCAATCATATATTTTAACCTATTAACTCATGATATATATATATATATATTCATACTTTAAACGAAAACTCTAAGTAACACCCTTTCTTAGGTCCTTTAATAGTTAAAAATAACTAACTTTACAATCCAACTCATGCATAAAGTCCTTTCAAATGTTCAACATCCAATACAATTTGATCAATTGATACTTTACCAATTCATACCTTGACAAAACATAATACCATGAACATAGACTCACTATGAAGAAATAGAATTCTAACTCCAATAATATAACTCAACTCCCCTTATCTGTCAACATTAACTCATACTATGAAGATCTTTATGAATTCATGCATCTTAACTTATTATTGATAATCAACCTTATGATATACTTTATAAAAATTTCAATGTACTAATTACCATACTCAAAATCATAAAAAGAGTCTATCACCATATTCAAGTCGAACATATACAAAATAATTTCAAATATTACATAATAGTTTTCTTACCCAAATCAATTATGTATAATATTATCACCATAACCAAGGCAGAATAAGTGAAACCACGTGTCTTTGAATTCAATTCTCCACTTTCTCGGAAGATACATCTTTGATCTTTACTATCAGAGTGAATGTCTTTATTCTTGTATCTTTCTAAAGACTAAGCTATATCTCACTAATTTTATTCATTTTTTACTCTAACTTTTTTTTCTTTTAAATTCTATTCGAGTAGTGTCTCAACACATTCCACATCTTTTCATACGATTATGTTACTCATTAAATAGTAGTAATTCATAACTTTAAAGATCCATAAGTCATTATTACCATACCGAATTCATTTAATCAAAAACTTTTATCATATGATTGCATCCAGATCATAATCCATCACGAATTCTTATTATCATTATGCTCAGTAGCCATTGTCATCATCTTGAATCCAACCTTATCATTGACTTGATACTTTAAACCCATTTATACCAAAAGAATTCAAAGGACTAACCCAATTTTCATATGCACTCTTCTATTAAAATCCTCCATTATCTTTCCCAAGTTACTCATTGGGACTTTATTTATCCATACGTTTATCATTACAATATTAATCTACTCCCTTGGAGATTACTATGAAATCACCAATGCTCATTTAAAATTCTTGAGATACATTTCACCACCTACGCATCAGTCATACAAAAGATCCACCACTAAAAAAAATCTTTTATCAATGGTTAGCCCAAGTGTTCATAGTAACAAACTAATTAGTTTCTCAAATGTGGATGTAATATTGAATCTCATCATACGAGCATATGATACAACTAATAACTCTTTAAGTAATTAATATTTTCATTTTACAATAACATATTCATTTTCATATACCACTAGTACTACACCATGAAAAAAACAAACATTAGATCCATCACTAGAACGCATCATACTTACTAAGAAAATAGTACCCAAAGTAAATCATACACTTAAAGTCTCACACAACTATATATTATCTTGGATATACATCTTAGGCCCTTTTTTTTATCTAATGAGTTAGCCTCAATTCACTATTTTCATCTAAGGGTCACATTCACCGTACTCGTAACATCACACTTCTTTCAAATCAACATCTTAATTTCTCGCTTATGTTATGTCAAGCCTACTAAAGAAAATCTTCAACTAATAGTATCACTTTTGTCATGCAATTCCTCTTTTCATAATGCTCACCTAAAGTTCAAACTTAGGATCTAGTGCTATACATGTACATCCATACTATTTGCATACTATATTAACTCTAAACTATTAGATACAGTCAAGAAATATTAAGCCACTAGATCTTGTGATAAGAAATCAACATTTATCTCACAGTATATCTAAGTATAGTCTATCATCACACTCTTTTTCATAGGTTAAGTAGTATCTATCTTATCCATTATCCCTCCTTACCTAGCTAAATTCATAAGTCTATAAATCTCATGTGACTCTTCTTTCAGAATCATGAGTCTAGTTTAAATGTATCACCTTATGCTTTTCTTTTATTCAACACCTATACTTGATTTTCTTTTTATTAACACAATAACATATCAACATCAACTCCATTCTTATCCGAGTGTACCCCATCTCATACTAACTAACAACTCTTCCTCTACCTTTTATCCTGAAAGTTAGATGAAACTTACTACTTTTTAACTAAAACTCAAAAGGGACTTGACTTATCTCCTCATTTCTTAGCTTATCACCATATGACTTTTAACTGTCTATTTCAATGATCTACTATTCCCACTCTTCATGATTTATATATCTTTCTAACTATAGGATTATTCTATCACTTACGATTTACAAAAGCCTTCAATCACTTTTTTCAGGGTGCTCAAATATGATTAAGTACTTGTAGGTATAACGTAACCACTTTCTCAAGGATAACATCTGAAGAATGGTTCGAAGAACAAAGTCTAGAAGTACATCATATCTTGCACTAGTTCAAACACATGATTCACATGAATAGGAGTGCAATATTTCATATCGATAAACTTAAGCACACTAATTGACTCCCTCAAACCTGATGCAGTCTCTTTACTTTTTGAATAATTTATCTGAAGGTAACTCATTAATAAGGATTTGGGCTTTTCTGTTCCAGCTACTTTAAGTATGAGAGATAATCGAACAAATTTAGGCAAACACACAAATCTGAACAAGTTACTTAGAAGTAACTTTAGTACATGATTTATAATGTAAAAAAAGATTAGATACCAATTAGTATAACCTAGATACCAATTGGATTCAAGTAATAGTATGAAAGAAATAAAGAATTGAGTTTTCTTAAGGTCCTGTAGCCTCTCAAAGAAAAGTAAAGGTGTCCCCGTATCGTTTCGCAAGACTCTACTAGACTTGTCCTTGTGTGATGAGATCATTGAACCTAAAGCTCTGATACCAAGTTTGCCACGATCCAAAATAGATACCTAACCTCCTAAGTGGGTGAACCAATGATACAAATCCTAACTTATATTAGTTGTTTAACTTATGAAATACAACATTAATGCAATGATTCAAACTTATAAAAGTAAGAATAACAAAACCACTAAATCCTATTACATAACATTTCTCAAAACCTGAAAGTTATCACATCAAGGATATCTAATCTCAAATACTAAGTCTAAGAGTAGCAACACCAACATAGATAAATAAAATAGTTTATGTCTGAAAACTAAGGATATCATGCCATAACTGATAGAATCCAACATGAGTTAGAAGGTTAACTCACCCTACAATTTGATATATCGACAACCGACTAAAGTTAAAGGTGAGTCAAAGTCAATGGAACACTCATAACACTGCACAAAATCAAAACAAAGAAAAATACAATTAGGAGTCTGTACGAGTCACATGTGTTGACTGGGTATCATCGGCCGACTCCAAATAGAGAACTAATACAGATAAAGTAATATCAAGAAATCAACTATAGCACTTAACATTGAAAAGTAACAAACAACAGGTATAAGTGACAACAACAAAACAAGTATATAATATGTCAACAATACCAAGAACACATATGAGGACTCAAGCCTCCACACCATGCTTCTTTTGGGAGATAGGTTCTTTGAGATTGAGTATATTAAATCATTTTAATATATTTTTCTTTAATATTATTGTGCTAGAACGTGGAACCTGATCCAATATATATCATGTCGGAACGTGACACCCGATTCCATAATATTGTGTCAGAACATGATACTCGTCTCATAATATTTGTGTCAGAACGTAACACCCGATCCCATAATATCCGTGTCAGAACGTGACACCGGATCCAAATATATTGTGTCAAAACGTAATATCCGATCCAATTATATTTAATTCATCATTCTTTATCACAACTTTCCTGTTCATTAACAATATTTCATCAAACCTTCTTGTTCAAGGCATCACTTTGATAAGATAAGTTCAAGATTATGAATTTCATGGTCTTGGAATTTCAGGCCAATCACAACAACATATCAATCATCTCGACCACAAAAATTAAATGCATAGAAAACTTCACAATAATACTCAATGAATATCAATCACTATGAAGAGTCTTTCTATCATACAAAATAAACCATAGCCTATCTCAATCGAAGAATCAATGCTAAGCTAGCTAATCCACTAAAGTTTTTTCTTTCTCTAATATCTCAAAATGTTTCAAATTTATCAAATATATAATCTACATAAGAATACGAATTCAATGACACCCATATTGCTATATTTATTTTCGACTCAAAAATCGGGTCAAAAAGTCACCTCGAGCCCTCAAATTCAAATCTGAAAATTTCTTTCAAATTATATTTATCCATAATAAAATAAACTTATACGTCAAATTTTAGCTAAAATGGATCGTTATTCGACCCTCAAATCAAAATTTTATTCTAAGAACCCTAGGACTATATTTTCATAAATTATACATGTTTCTACCCTATAAATTTATTTATAATCTTATGAAAATTTAATAAAAAGAACGACAATAATTACCTTGATGCTTGGAGATAAAAATCATAATTTTTCTCTCCCTTTTTTCTTTCTTTTTCTTCCTCGCATTTTCTTCTTTCTGTGTTTTCTTTCTCGTCTCGTATCCGCCGCTTTTTGTTTCTATTTTGTTATTTGGTTTTCAACATTTGGGGCCTTGTCAACCCTCTTTATTATTTTTTTTCTTTTAAAAGCATTTATTACTTATTTATTTATATTTATTTTTATAAACTAAAAATGATAAATCTTATTAATCTATTTTTAATAAATATAAAACAAATAGTATATGATCTTAACTAAATTATTAATTTAACCCATCAATTAAATTTCTGATGTGATATGGTAGAAATAGCCGAAATGTCACTAATTGTTTATACTATTAGTGATGAAAATTAATGTCACAATTCATATAAAATTTTATAGCTCAAACTTAAAACATTTAGCTACAAAATTAGTGAATTGTCACTAATTGTTTGTATTATTAGTGACGAAACTTAGTGTAAGGATTAAATATAAAATTTTATAGCTAAAATTTCTAACATTTAACTACAAACATTAATTTGTTGCTATTGCAACAACATATTTTTTGTGACAAAATTTTTTTGTGTCCAAAAATTTATTAATTTAAGATGAAAAATAATTTGTCACAAATCAGATACATTATTAGTGACGAAATAATGTGTCACTGATAACTCTAAATTCGTGGCTAATAGTACTCAATAAATGGCGCCAGTTGATTTTTTGGTGGGAAATTTTAGTGGACAAAACTTTTGTATGAATTTTTATGTTTCGTCACTAAATGTATGTACCTCATGTATTTAAGCACGAAATGTAGCTTTTGTTATTAAAAGTGAATAATTAGTGACAAATTTCATATTGTAGCTAATAATTTCGTAGCTATATGTCACATTTGTTGTAGTGACGTAAACCAAACAGTAGTTAATTAAAAGCCTAAACATCACAAATTTCCTTTGATGGCCGGTTACATATTTTTAGAGCATAACCTTCGTAATACAAAAATCAAACATAGTAGTAGTGCAAGCGGACCCTAAGGCTCCAGGGTCTAATTAAAACAATATTCATGATTTGTCAACAAATAAAATTACAAGTGCAATTAGCATTAGCATAAGAGGGGATGGGAATGAGGAAATATAAGAAGATGCTGAAGTGTTGGTGTTGGGATTTTGAAGTGTCTTTGGAAGTAATGAAGGCTTTGGTGGAGATGTTGCCGTTGGTTTTTCAATAATCGACGGTTCATCATCTTCTATTACTGATGGTGGATCAACTTCTGTTGTTGGAGCTTCTGATGCTTTACCAACTGAAAGAAACAATTAAGTTGTAACAAATTATAACAATGCTCATATTAACATGACTAAAATTGTATTCTAATTAATTGGTATCGTCTACACGATTTAATCACGTTTAATATAAATATGGTTGGTTATAATTACCTCGTGGAGCTAGAGCGGGAGGAAAAGCAGCAGCACGTTGGTGGCGAGGAGGATGAGCAGGATTGTGATGGTGATGGTGAGGAGGAGGAGGAGCAGGGACTGGCACGAACAATGCCGGACCTGCCATGTTTAATTAAATTAGTAAGTTACTCGAAAGAGAAAAAACTGATATCAATTATGTAAAGAGAGGATTTGCAAAAGTGAATACTATATAATAGGTTACCCTCTTTTCGGACAATAATAATTTCTGGTATATATATCCTGCAGCTTGTCGAATGAATTGTACTACTTTTATCCTGATATCATTTATAGACTTAAATTTTGTGATACAAAACAAATCTTTTGATATTTGTACAGTTATAAATCATATCATAGAGGATAAAATAGAATTTTAAAGTTAGATTATTCTTAATTATATAAAAGTGATTTTTTTTTTTTTTAGTATATACAATATTAAAAACAATCAAAAAAACAATAGACAGGATCCATCTGAAAAATCAAGAAAAAACTGGCCCTATCCATTGGTTTTATTTTTAAAAAAATATTAATAGAAAACAGATGGACATCCATGATTTTTTGCGCAAAAATGTCGGAACATTTTATTTTATTTTAAATTTTTTTTTAAAAGAAAAGTGACATTGTTTTGCAAAAAGACACGAACATAGTCTGTTTTTAAAGTGCAAAATTGCACTTGAAGAGTGGTGGAATTGTTCAAAATAATGTCCTAGAAAAAATCTGATTTCGATTCCAAGTAGCTATATTTTTATGTATACTTTTGAAAAATAGACAAACAGGAACCGACTACGTCCGTCAGTTTCACGAATGACAAAGGTAAAATCGATGACGTATCGTCCATCGCACTGACGGATCTAGAATTTTAAAGTTGTGGGTGTTCTCTTAGTTTAATAATAGCGGAATCAAAAACTAAACAACGGCGGAATCAAAATTTTTAATGAAGAGTTCAAAACATAAGGTAAATACACAAGAAGTCAAAAGACGTTCAAATCTATTTTAAATATGTATAAATAATATATTTTTCCACCAAAAAGAGTTCAAATGAACTCCTTAGACCTATGTAGCTCCACCCCCACAAATTTAACACTTGTCATAAAAAAAAAACAATCATATTTGAAATCTGTAATAAAAATAATCAATATGAACAATGACTCACTATGCTCATTTTCACTTGTCATAGTTTCCTTTTTTCTAGATTCAGACGATATCAATCTTGAGTAACATTTTAAGATATAATTTTTTTTTATCATATAGATATAGAAAAAAATATAAATTATAGTACTTTTAGTATAGTTTTGAATATCGAAATTTAAATTTTAAAATACTAAATTATTCTAATCTAATTTTTCTTTGAAAATTATGAATAAATTTTTGAAAAGTGAAACATGACAATTATTAGGAATGAAGAGAATAATATTTATTATCTTGAATAAAGATACAAAAAGTATTGATTTGTATACCCTCTTTTTTTGAAAAAATAGCAAAGAGCAAACTACAAATAAAGAAAAAATAGGAAAAGTAGCAACAAGATGGAAAGAAGAGTGAGTTTTGAAAATTAAAAAGAAAAGTGTTGAGAGTGAGATTTGAACTCACACCAGTAACACTAAAAAAACCTTAAGCACCCACCATGAATCATTGGACCCATCAAACCATTTGCTTAATGAGTACTCTGTGTTAAATTTATACCTATTCGTTTTAATTTTCACATAAATATATAATGTCCGGTACTAAGTTAATGGGTGCTCGAGCACCCGGCGGACTCCATGTGGGTCCGCCCCTGGTCCATCGGTTTTCCTTAAAAAACCGATCTTGTTGGTCAGTTTTGACTTTTTTTTAGTTGTGGCACTAAAAAAGAAAGGATATCACATAATTTTATGCATTGAAAATCTGTAATAAGGATATCACATATTGCATGCATTGAAAGCTTAGATTTAATGTACCTGGAGATGGAAGAGGAACCCCTGAGGCTGCAAAAGTAAACAAATAAAAGAAACGTATTTAAGACAATTTGGTCTCATAATATACCAGAAAGCATAAATTCATATGGATTGAATTATGTACCACTGCACTGGACAGGCACACCAGTATTACAAGCTTGAGGAAGTGAAAGTGCCAAGGTACGAATAAATGGTATGGAGACAGGAACATTCCCAGTAACAATAAGGCATACACAATCTATGCTATCACTCATTGATGACTTTAATGAATTGCAACAATCTTCTGTTGGGGAAGATCCATTGCCACTGCTTCCAGTTAGGTAATTAAAACAAGGGGTGAAAGTACTAAATATTGAACTTGTACACGCTGTGTTTATTTGACCATTTATAACCTTAAAATTAGCTGAAAAACTTAGTAGAAGAGTTAACAAAACAATATCATGTACTGATACACAAACCTTCAAATTTTCCATCAGTTTTATTTTCAAGATTTCTGAATAAGGTTAATTTTCAAATGTGGATGTGAATGAAAATTTGCTAATGATTTATAGTATACTTTGTTTAGAAGAATTCAGTTGGAGGAGTAAAAGGTAGATTTGAATTATGTGGCTTGGAGTTAAACCTCTTTGACTCAGAGTCTAAAGTTGGCTTTACCATTTTTTGATGTTAATAAAAAGATTTGGAGGCCAAGTTAGGTAGGACAGTTATACTGCTTATAGCATCTCCAAATTTCAATCTTCCACCAATCTAGAACCTCGACTTTTATTTGGTTCACACTCTAAAAATGTTATTGTACCTACGTTGAATTTTTAAAAAAGTACATTACTTTCAGAGTATTCGCCATATATTCACGATATTTACGAAGAGTCCGAGCTCGATTTTGTAAAGACCAAATCCCTATTTTTCTTGTTTTAGATTTATCTGTCAATAGAAAATGTAGAAAACTTTCCATTTTTAAAAATAAAATACTTTTTTACAATATTTAAATGAGATGCTTTTGGCCCCTAAATTTAAACTAGTTTAAGCCGAAAAACGTAAATATTAAAAATGCATAATATGTAAATATGTCGTTTAACTTGGCTTCAATTGACATTTATGCCCTTCAACTTTTTTTCCCCTAATTTAAACTAGTTTAAATGGGAACAATATTATAAATTCATACAGTTGTTTCCATAATGTTTCGGACGAAGGTATTTTATTAAGATTAGACATTTGTTTTCCTCATTAGTTTGAGTTGGCCAACCAAACTACCTATTATTTCTTGTTGTTTACTGCATAAACTTTTGTGTATTTAAATCACAACTTTTTTTCTCCCTCAGCACTCAAACTTGTAAATTCTCAACCAACTCACACTTCTCTAAACATAAACAAAATGGCATCCAAAGTCATTCATATTATAGCTCTAGTCATAGTTGTGGTTGCCCTGTTTTGGAATGAGGGTGAAGCCCAATCAAATTGTATGTCTACTTTAATTGGATTGACCCCATGTATGAATTATGTTACTGGAAATTCCACCACTCCATCTTCAACTTGCTGCACAGCCCTGTCTAGTGTTGTCCAGTCCAATCCTCAATGCCTTTGCTCTTTGGTTAATAGCGGTGGTTCTGGTCTTGGAGTTCCCATAAATCAAACTCTTGCTCTGGACTTACCTGCTGCCTGTAATGTACAAACTCCTCCAATTAGCCGGTGCAATGGTAAGTTTCAATCCTTAATCTTTTATGCTAATTGTCACTATTGCTAGATGCGGATTTAGAATTTCTAGCACCTCTAAAGAAAGAAAAAAAAGAGTATTTATAGGCAATGGATCTCCATGCCTTTGGACAAATAACTTAGCATTCAATCAAGTGGATCATTCAACTTTTTTGGAGCACTTACCTTACTTTTTAGACTATTTAACTTTTATATACCAACCAGCCATATAAAGGAATTTTATACATCTTAATGATAACTATAGTAACCATTCGTTAAGAATAAGGTTACTAATCTACAAAATAAGACATTTCATCTATTTATAACAGAAAAAATATATTATTAATAATAAAAACATATACTATTAATCAAAGTCATTTTTCTTGTTACTATCCCACTTTTTATTGAGGATTACCTATTACTATCATTTGGAGGACTTGATAATGTAAAAATTTGACAGTATTTTAAAAGTTAAACTAATCTTATAACCCACTACTTTTTTTTTTAATTTGAAAAAGCAGCAGCCAATGGACCAAGTGCTTCAGTCCCAGCAAGTTCACCTCCAAGTTCCCCTGCCCCAACTAGTTCATCTGATGAAAAACCTCAAATCCCAGCAACTCCATCAGGATCAGGTAATTAATTCCAGTATAATTCTAACAGCAAAAAAAAAAAAAAAGAAAAGAAAGAAAGAAAGGACAAAGCCACCAAAAAAGAATTCATTTTTCTCTATATGTCTAAATTCGACATGCACCTTAAAATTTGAATACATATATTTTTTCAGGTTCAACAGGAACCAAGACAGATAATTCAAGAAATGGACCCTCAAATGCAGGAAGCAACAACATCAAAATTTCTTTCAGTCTAATAGGATTCATACTCTTCATTGTATCAAGTGCATTGGCTTAGATTGCTTTTGGCTGAAAGAGACTCATGTTTTTGCTAATGAAACATTGTGATTGTGAATTTTTTATGTCACCCCTTTTTTGGGGTCTAGTGTAACTGGTTGTAATTTAGTAGCTATTTCTTTTGTCTTTATTATTTCATTTATACTCGGAGTGTTTGTTGTATCGTCATTTGTTTATATAAAATATGAGTAAAGTGTCAAAACATATCTAAACTATCTTTTTTTTTTAATTTCATATCTACACTATTGAGAATGTGAATTTCATATTTAAATTATCACTCATTAATTTAAAAAATATTATATTCACAACTAAAATGCTTGAATATTGAAAATTAAATTATATCATATAAATTAAGACATAGAAATAAATAACATATATTGTTCAATCAATTGTCATCCTCCTTTCTTTGTTTTGCCCAGTCCTTTCTATTTGGGTGTGTTTGGTACAGAGAATTTTTTTTTTCATGGAAAATATTTTTCTAAAAAATATTTTCACAAGAAAACAATCATGTTTGGTTGCTGAGTGGAAAATATTTTCTATTGTTTGGTTAGTGAATGAAAATATTTTTCAGAAAATATATTTTACTTTTACTATAGAGTAGAAAATATTTTTTAGGAAAATAATTTTTTATATGAAAATCAACCCCAGTGATCAATTCGGAATTCGACCCCGACATTCGAATCAAAATCCGACCATGACATTCAATTTGATATCTGACCCCGATGATCGATTCAAAATTCAATCTCGAGACTAGACCTAGGACCTAACCCTGACATCTAAATCTAGACACAAACGATCAATTTGAGTTTCGATTCCCACACTCAAATCAGTACCAATTTCTAAAAATAATTTTGTTAAAATTTTTTTGGGTAGAGGGATAG
The DNA here is from genome assembly GCA_038996855.1 of Solanum aculeatissimum. Lineage (NCBI taxonomy): Eukaryota > Viridiplantae > Streptophyta > Magnoliopsida > Solanales > Solanaceae > Solanum > Solanum aculeatissimum. Next base: position 23,681 of record JBCEWC010001668.1, on the reverse strand, counting down.
GGAACTGGTAAAATAATAAAATTTTTGAAATTTAAAATATTTTTTTAAAATAAATTTTTAATCTTTTTTTATGGGGGGTTAGTGTAGATGATGTGGTAAAAAAATAAATTTTTTAAAAATTGAAATATTTTTTATATAAATTTTTAAATTTTTTAGGGACAGGTGGGTTGGGGGTTGATAGGGATATCAAGTTAGAGAGTAGAGTAAAAAATAAAAATTTTAAAAATAAATTTTTAATTCTTTTTGTGTGGAGGACAGGGAGCTAGTGGAGTGTGGGAGTGGGGGCTAGTGGGAGATTGAGGTAAAAAAAAATTAAAAATTAATATCTTTCAAAATAATTTTTTGAATTTTTTTTGTATGTGTGGGAGGACGTGGGGGTCGGTCGTGGGGTTAGGATAGGAGTGGATTAAAAAAATAATATTTGTAACTGAAATTGAAGGAGAGTTTCAAAAAATATTTTCTTTTGTTTTTGAAAGGAAGTTCTTTTCTTTAAATTTAAAAAAAAAATAAGTTGATTTTAAAAAATAATTCAAAATATTTAAGTTAATCAAATATAAGAAAATTGAAAAATATTTTTTACCATACATCAAATTGATTTTTCTTTAACCAAACTTCAAACATATTAATTATACCCTAATTTATTTGATTGCTTAGTTTTCACATTGTGATTGTTCTCTTCATTGGGAGATATAAAGAAGAGATCCGAAGTAGCTACTACGCCAATTATAGTAAAGCATTAAACAATATCACTTTAGTAGTTCAGTTTGGCTGAATCATTAACCAAAACAGCTGTGACAGTGACACACTGTCTATTTCTATCTAATTTTTTTCTATTTAAAGTTAAAAATCTGCAATTAACTATATGAGGATTTGTCGATTATATCTTAGGTGAAACAAATGTATCATTTAATTTATCTCTCTCCAATTTATCTTTATAAATGCTCTCCTCTCAATTTAGATTTCTTTACAGCTTGTTGGGATGGTGGTTTGTCGTGGTTTCATAATGTATGGTATTGTATGGTATGATATTGTACAGTACAATATTTGGATAGATTGTATGGGTTGCTACTTTTTAATGATAATTTGTTGTTTGATTTGATTGTATGTTACTGTATCGTAACTTAAAAATTTACAAAAATGTCCTTAATTATTATAAATATTAAATTTATCAATATATTTTTAATAAAATCTTTTTAAAAAATTAATACATAGAATCAAGTAGGGAAACATATAAGTTAATATATTAGTAATACAAAAGTAGTACATATATTAGAGTAAAGTTTAATAAATAATAAAGGATAAATTAGAATTATTTAAATTTAAGTAAGGGTATATAATTGAAAAAAAAAATAAGAGAACCATGGGATACCACCAAATTGGTGGTTTCAAAAAGTGAGGGTTTTCATGATTACAAAACCATGAAACAAAACCATACAATACCACATAATTAATAAAACAATCAAAACAAACGTGGTTCTCTTACTAACCATACCATACCATACCATACCACCAAAAACGACGATCCAAACAAGCCGTAATGAAGGGTGTTTACTTGATTTTTTTAAGTACTTCAAAATGTCTTCCTGTTATCTATTTCTGGAATAGTAAAGGTTGACTATTAGATTGGAGACTGTAGCTTCAACTCATTTGAATGATGAATTAAGATGTGTTTAAAGATATATTTGTGTGTAATAGTAATTTCTGATCACATGCATTGCACGTGTATATTAAGTTATATTACATATGATTTTCAAATAATAGACTATTTTATCTGAATAAAGTGATGTATTAAATAAATATAATGAAAGAGTAATTAAAGTACACGTTTCAATGAATAATCGATGTTGATCGTTGCACGAGTGGCTTATTTATAAATTTTAAAATGATTGAATTTCATTTAAACCTATAAAGATACATAATACAAATATGAAATGAAGTGGTTGAAATACGTGCCTTTCTTCACTCTTTATAAGGTGCACACCACATTGTTACCTTCGGTATAAACTTGTCTGACTCATTTTAAGTGGCTCCATTTGACTTGGCGTAATATTTAAGAAAAAAAATGAATAGTTTTGAAACTTGTAATGTAAAATAATGTGGCTTTATTTGACTTGTGTGGTTTTAACTCATTTTATTAAGGGTGAAACGTGAATTTTTAAAGTTAAAATAGTTCTAACAAGAGTAAGATGACATCTTTTTCAAAATAAACTAAAAAGGAAGGGGTACCACATAAAATAAGAATGAGAAAGTAATATTGTTCACCGTAAATGTGTAATATATGTATCAGCAAAATCTTCATATAGATGCCAAAATAACTTCATACTTTTTTTTTTTTGTGTATGTTAGAAATCAATGCAAAATAAGTGATGAACACAAATTCATCGAAAATCATCATAAGTTTATATGAAATTTTAGATTCATTTTAATGTCAATCAATCAAACTGCAAATTTTACAAAATAAGGTTAGTTGGAGAGCATACTAAATTTTGATGCAAGTGTGTTTTAGAAAATTGTATCTTATTTGTGTTTTAATTTGATATTTTTGTAAGCATATATTTAGATTATTTAGAAGTGTATGTAAATTTTTCAAGATATGAATAAAATTACGTATACACAATTTTCTTCTAATTTTATTTGTGAAACTATATCAGGTAATGGTATATTGTTATTATTATTATCAAATGTGTAACACCCCTCATAGTAATCTAACCCAAAAAGTCCAGAAAGTCAGAATATAAAGGATAGTCCTATAGAAATTTGGGTTCTACAAGTTGCAACTATAGCCCATAGATTATTCCACGAGCTGTAGATGGAGTTTCATAGAACCTATCTTGCAGTGTTAAGTTAAGGACCTTTCCACGAGAAGAATCTGCGACCCATAGTCCTGTATATGATCCGTGGAAGGGCTTCATGATTTTTAAGCCCAAAAACATAATTCTAGTACTTTTTGTATGGGCATGCAGGACGCGCTTGTGAAAGGGTCTACAATCCGCAAAAGGTGATAGACCCAACTTTAAAAATTTCATAAATTTAAGTTTAGAGACTCAGCTTCCACAAGGGGTCTTCTAAGACTCGTGAACTAGTCTATGACCCGTAGAAGGGTCTCATAGAACAATTTGACAGATTTTAATCAAGGATATTTTTATCTTTTTCAATTCTTTCTCAATCAAAACCTTCACATTCTAGGACTAAAATAAGTCCCATATCAGTACCTTGTTGGTCTTTTCTCTCATTTTCACTTAAAATATTTTGAAGAGAAAGTTTGTAGAGGAAAAAGACTACGGTTCAGGCGTTTTATCAAAGTTCTTCGAGTTTGATTGAAATACCAATCTTCCAAATATATAAGCTATCCGTAGCATTAAATTGAGTTTGTTCATACACCCGATATCTAAATTCCATCCTTATTAAGTTTGAATTGAGTTTAGTCCTAACTTCTGGAATTTCGAATGAGTTAATTTATCTTCTATTGAGTTCCATATAATTATGTATTAGGATTATCATTATTTTTCCATCAGATTACTGAAATTATTGTTCATGACTACTTTTCTATGAATCCTAATTGAGTTGATGATCATGATTTTACTATACATTATTTTGATGTTGAGATTAATAGTTTGCATGCATTAAAAAAGTATAATTTTAAATTGATTCTATACATATTTTATTGAGTTTTGAAATAGAATGAGTATTGAGTTTAAATGAGTTTGAGTATTGAGTGGAATGATGTTCAGAGAAAGAGTTTTGATGAGATGTGAATGATTTTGAAAGTATATTTTAAATGAAAGAGCATGACAATTTAAGGCGAGATTGAGCTTGTTGAGTCAAAGTCCAATGAGAATAGATGAGATGATTTGAGTATTTTACTTGCTTGAGTATATGAGAATAATATATATTTTGGGAGTAGTATTGAGCACCAATTTGAGTAAGAATAGAGGAAAATTCAACTCTATAAACTACATAGCTAGCGTAGGATAGAGACCAAGCCTCTCTTATCCCAAGACAAAGACTTTTATATTGGATCCTAAAGTTGAGTATCCCTTATCCTAGCAGGATATTGAGCGAATGTGGCAATGACATCGCTTCATTATATCATCGCTCGCTTATAGATAATGTTTGTTCGTTAGAGAAGCTCTCTGATGAATAAGCATATTATTTCACTGAGTTGCTTACCTTTAAATACAATTGTTGAAATATTGTTTTATTCTCAAAGCTTAAACATTTTATTGAGTTGAGTTGAGTTTTATTCCTTGTCATTGAGTGTTATTTAAGTTATTTCTTTACAACTATTTTACATATCATACATTCCATCTACTGACGTCATTCGACGCTGCATCATTTTATGATATAGATACAAGTGCTAGGGATCCTCAACAGACACATTGTTGAATTCGATTTATTCCAGCTTTTAGTAAGACCTTCTTACTTTTGGAGATATGTTTTTCATTTGATTTTATTGCTTAGTTGAGTAGTTCTTTTAAGCTAATTGTGAGTCTATCCCATTACCTTCTTATGAGTTTATAGAGGCTTCATAGACTGAGTTAGATAGAGTCAGAGACGACTATTTTCTTTTAGAGTCTGTTTGAAAACTATTTTTATTCTATTGAGTTAAGACTTTGAGTTATCCTTGTTGTACCAAACTTATATAATGCTAAATTAATAATTGAGTTTTCTACTTGAGTTAGCTTTGTTGTGATATTGACTTAGCTTTGTTGTGCTATTAAGTCTTTCACTGATTGAATGAGTGACCAGGTTAAGTGGTTCGCTTGGGACCAGTAATAATTTTTGAGTGCTAAGGTATACGCTTCGGGGGGGGGGGGGGTGATAAACTTGATATTAAAGCTTAGAATTCAAGAGTCCTAGGGTGTCTATGAAGTCATGTCTAATAAAGTCTTTCTTATGAGTATGTCATGCACCAAGTTTATAATCAGAAGGCTATAGGATATTTAGAATTGTCTCACTTCTTTCATAATTTGAGTTTGTGCGATAGAGTTTAACTTTATAAGAATTTTCTTCTAACTCATGTATTACGTGTATGCAAAAAAATGCCTCCCAAGCATATCGCTAGTTAGAGAAACGTCTCCATCATTGAAGTTCAACTGTCTAAGATGCCTTCATAAACAAGAGCAAGGACCAGGGGCCAATTTTCACGGTCTATTCAGGCTTCCCAAGCTCCTACTACTTAGCTTGCTCCTACTTTTGAGGTTGATTTTAGGGGAGCTACTGCTATGCTTACTCAGTTAGTAGTTGCTTAGATCGATAACCAAAGTTCCCCAACTGTTAACTTTGATTCTCAAGAACTATCTCCTGCTACAATGATCAGGAATTTTCTAAGGATGAGTACTCAGTCTTCATGGTGTCTAAGGTTGAGGACGATCCTCAAAACTTCATTAATAATATGTGAAAAATCTTAGAGGTTTCACATGCGATTGAAATTGAGAGAATTGAGTTTACTTCTTACCAACTCAAAAATGAGGCTAATATCTAGTATAACCAATAGGAGAAAAGTTGTGGAAAGGATGTTGAGCCTATAATTTAGGATGAGTTTGAGCGTGCATTCCTTGACCATTTCTTTTCCAAAGAGTTGAGAAAAACCAAGTTTGAAGAGTTTGTCCGAAGTAAGAGGAGATGACAGTGAAAGAGTACAATCTTAAGTTTATTTAGTTATCCAAATATATTCTAGAGATGGTTCTATATATGGGAGCTAAGATGAGGAATTCATTTTTGGGTTGGGTAAGCATGTGAAAAAGGAGTGCAAGGTATGAGTTCTTATTTCTAATATACATATTTCTAGGATCATGGTATATGTTGAACAGGTAGAAGATGATAAGAAAAAGGATAGAGAGGAGCACTTAAGTAAAAAGGTCAAATCAGCAGGACATGATCCTAGCCAGTAGAAGCAAGGTAAGGGTGACACGTCTTCCAAAAGAGGTCATCCGGTTACACAACATCATCAGCTAGTGCACCAGTACCTAAGAGTTAGTAAAACTTTAGAGCTTAGGGTTCCCAGTCATGAGGAAGTGTAGCCTAAGGCTCAAAATAAAAGCAATCATATGGTAAGTGTAGAAAACTCCACTTGGTTAAGTGACGAGATGGAACCAATAATTTCTATAGGTGTGGCTAGATAGGTCATTTATGAGAAAGTATCCAATAGAGAAGTAGGGTGACGGGGGAATAAGGTCCAATCTTTCGCAGTATCACTAGATCGAGTTAATCAGGATGTGCTATCTCAAGGACATGTGATGGCTCAAACCATTTGTATGCTATGATTAGTCGCTAAGATTAGGAGAACTCGCTAGATGTTATCACTGTCATGCTTCAAGTCTTTTCCTTTATTGTTTATGGTTTACTTGATCCACATGTGACATTGTTATTTATGGCCCCATACTTGCCTAATAAGTTTGAGATTCTTCTTAAGTGTCTTCTTGAGCCTTTCAGTGTTTCTACTTTTGTTGGTGAGTCAATTCTTGATAATAGAGTCTATAGAGATTGTATTGTTTCCATCTATCATATATACATGGTGGCTAACCTAGTTGAGTTGAATATGATTGATTTTAATGTCATTATAGGCATGAACTGAATTTATATTTGTTAAACCACAATTGATTGTAGAACCCAAGTTATCAAGTTTTATTTTTCGAATAAGTCTGTCATAGAGTGAACAAGTAGTCTAGCAGTTCCTAAAGGTCATTTATTCTTACTTTAAGTTCATGAAGTTGATCTCTAAAGGGTGTCTCTATCATATAATTTGAGTTAGAAATACTAATTATAAGACCCCATCCCTTTAGCCAATCCCGATTATTAATGAGTTTTCTGGGGCCTTTCCTGATGAGTTACTTTGATTCTCTTCTGATACGGAGATAGATTTTGGAATTAATATCCTTCTTAATATGCAACCTATCGCTATTTCACTATATAGAATGGCTCTATCCAAGTTGAAAAAGTTGAAAGAGCAATTGAAGGATTCGTTAGATAAATAATTTATTAGACCAAGTGTCTCACCTTGGGGCATTCTTATTGTATTCGTGCAATAAAAGATGGATCCTTTATGATGTGTACTAAATATCGTTAGTTGATGTGTACTAAATATCGTTAGTTGAACAAAGTCACCATAAATAATAAGTATTCTCTTTCTAGAATCGATGATTTATTTGACCAATTTTAGAATGCCACTTTTTTTTTTATCAAAATAGACCTCAAATCAGGCTATGATCAGTTGAAGGTAAGAAAAAATGACATATCAAAGACAACCTTGACTATTTGACTCAAAAAAAAGGCTAAGCTCCAATAATCAGATGCTTCTGAGAAGTTTTTTAACAATTGAAAACTAGGTTGAATACTATTGTTGTGTTGATCCTACCTGAGGAAATTAATGGTTTTGTAATTTATTGTGATGCGTCCAGAGTTTGATTGGATTTTGTGTTGATGCAGAAAGGTAAGGTTATAGCTTATGCTTCTAGACAACTTAAGATTCATGATAGGAACTATCCAACTCAAGATCTCGAATTCACAACAATAGTATTTACTTTCAAGATCTAGCGTAATTATTTATATGGAGTGCATATGGATGTGTTGACACACTACAAAAGTCTATAATATGTATTCAATCAGAAAGAGCTAAACTTTAAACAAAGGAGGCGGCTTAAGTTTCTCAAATACTATGATATGAACATTTAATACCACCCAAGTAAGGCTAATATTATTGCTAATGCTCTTAGTAGGTTATCTATGGATAGTACTGCCCACTTTGAAGATGAAAAGGAGGAGTTGGTTAAGGAAGTGCATAGGCTTGCACGTTTGGGAGTTTGACGTATTGACTCTGATGAAGGTAGAGGCATTTTATAACATGGGGCAGAATCATCTCTTGTAATGGAGGTTAAGGAGAAGTAAGATCAAGATTCTGTCCTATTTCAATTGAAGGAAGATGTGCATAAGTAGAAAGTGTTGATTTTTGCCAAAGGGAGAGATGGTGTATTGAGGTATCAAGGTAGATTATGAGTTCCAAATATAGATGATCTCAGAGATAGAAGTATGGAAGAGGCCCATAAATCTAAGTATTAGGTCTATTCAGGTTCTATTGAGATGTACCATGATTTGAGAAAAGTTTATTTGATGGAGTGGTCTCGCTGACAACATATATGGATAGGATGACCAAATCTGTCCATTTTTTTCCTGTTAGGACAATTGACATTGCAGAGAATTATGCAAAGTTATATATTTGAGATATTTTCATACTTCATTGAGTTCCTTCATCAATCATCTCAGATAGAGGAGTTCAATTCACTATTCAGTTTTATAATTCCTTTCAAAAAGGTCTAGGTTTAAAGGTTAACCTTAGTACGACTCCACCCCCAAACAAATGGCCAATCAAAGTGTACAATTCAGAATTTGAAGGACATGCTAAGAGCATGTGCTATTAATTTCAAAGGTAATTAGGATAACTACTTGCCTCTTATAGAGTTAGCATATAACAACATCTTCCATTCGAGTATATAGATGGCTCCATATGAGACTCTTTATGGAATATGATATAGATTGCCAATTGATTGCTATAAAGTTAGTGAAGCTGAGTTAATTAAATTATACTTGGTTCACCAAGTCAAGAAAAAAGTGACGATCATTTAAGAAAGTTTGAAAATCACTCAGAGTCGTCAAAAGTCTTACAACGATGTTAGAAGAAGAGATTTGGAGTTCGAGGTGAATGAAATATTGGGTGTATTTGAAAGTTTCACCCACGAAGGGTGTAATAAAATTTGAGAAGAAAGAAAAGTCCACCCCTCATTATATTGGTATTTACTATATTATAAAGAGAATTGGTAATGTAGTCTATGAATTGGAGTTACCCTTAGAATTAGTTTCTATACATCCAATATCTTATATTTTGATACTTAAGAAGTGTTTGGGAGATTCTTCACTTTGTGTTTCTATCGAGGGTGTTAGTGGAAATGATAGTCTTACTTACAAGGAGATTCCAATTCAAAACCATGGTCATTAAGTTCGTAGGTTGAGGACCAAAGAGGTTACAACAATCAAAGTCTTGTGGATTGAAGAGGCTACGTGGAAAGCTTAAGAAGACATGAAAGCTAGATACCCACATCTATTCACACCTTCTAGTGATGATACTTAATATTCCTTTTTCCATCTTGAGTTGATATTCACTTTTGAGTCTGAATATTAGAATATTAGAATTCTCATAGCACATTTGTGTCTTGAATAACCCTTAGCCTAACTATTATTCAAGAATGAATGATCGAGAAAGAGATATTGTAACATCTCCCAAATTAATCTAACCTAGAAAGACAAGAAAGATAGAAATGAAAGGGATGTCCCATATAAATTTGGGTTCTACGAGCTACAACTACAATTCTAGATCATTTCATGAGTTGTAGATGAGATTTCATAGAATTTGCATTGCATTGTTATGTTTAGGACATTTCCACAAGAAGGGTCTAGGACCCTTAGTCCTTTCTATGATCCGTTGAAGGTCTTCATTGTTTTCAAACCCAAAAATATAACCACGGTGCTTTTTCTATGGGCATGCAGTACGAGCCCATGGAAGGGTCTACAACCCTTAAAAGGTAATTATAGACCCAACTTTGTAAATTCTAAAATTCAAGTTTTGAGACCCAACAAGGGGTCTTCAACGAGTTGTGGACTGGTTTATGACTTGTAGAAGGGTCTCACAGACTAGTTTAACAGATTTTAATAAAAGGTATTTTTTCTTGTCTCATTCTTTTTCAATAAAAAAAATTAACTTTTCAGGACTAAAATAAGACCCATATCAGAACCCCATAGGAATTTTCTTCCATTTAGACTTAGAATACTTTGAAGAGGAGAAAATGTTAGGGTTCAAGTGTTCCATCAAAATTTCGAGTTTGACTGAAATATCAATTTTCTAGATATGTAAGGCTATTCATAGAGTTGTATTGAGTTTGTCCATGCACCCAACATCTAAATTTTATCCTAATCAAGTTTGAATTGAGTTTAATCCTAGTTTCTTAAATTCTGAGTGAGTTAATTTTTCTTTTATTAAGTTCTGTATAATTATGTATTGAGATCTTCATTGTTTTTGTTTCTCCAATTATTGAAATTTTTGCTCGTGGCTAGTTTCTAAGGAACCCTAATTGAGTTGATGACTATGATTTTACTATATATTATTTTGATGTTGAGATTAATAGTTTGCATTCATTAAAAGAAGTATGATTTTAAATTGAGTCTATACATATTTTATTGAGTTTTGAAAGAGTATAAGCATTGAGTTTAAATAAGTTTGAGTATTGAATTAATTTATGTTTTGACAGAGAGTTTTGACAGGATGTGAATAATTTTTAAAGTATATTTTAGATGAAAGAGCATGAAGATTTAAGGTAAGATTGAGCTTTCTAAGTTAAAGTCCAATGAGACTAGATAAGATACTTTGAGTATTTTACTTGCTTGAGAATATGGGCATAATATATATATTTTGAGAGTAGTATTGAGTACCAATTTGGATAAAAGTAGAGACAACTCAAATCTCATACTACGTGGTCAGCATAGGATAGAGGTCAAGCCTCTTTGTCCTAAAAGAGAAATTTTATATTGGATCCATTGAGGTTGACCATTCCTTACCTTGTCAAGGTATTGGACGGATGTGGCAATGACATTGCTTCGTTGTATCATCACTTGCTCATAGGTGATGGTTGTTGATTAGAGAAATTCTCTAATGGATAAGCATATTATTTTACTGAATTGCATACCTTTAAATACGATTGTTGACACATTGTTTCATTCTCAAAGCTTACAGTTTTTATTGAGTTGAGTTGAGCTTTACTCCTTGTCATCGAATATTCTTTAAGTTAGTTTTCTTTCAGTTATTTTATGTACTATACATTTTATGTACTAGTGATATTCAACTTTGTATTATTTTATGACAAATATAAGTGCTAGGGATCCTCAACAAATGCATTGTTCAAGATCTATTCATTTTAGCTTTTGGCGAGACCTCCTTACTTTCAAAGGGATCTTTTTCATTTTATTTTATTGCTTCGTTGAGTAGTTCTTTTGAAGTAACTATGGGCCTGTCCCGGTACCTTCTTATGAGTTGATAAAGGTGTTATAAACCGAATTAGGCAGAGTCAGAGTGAAATCTACTATTTTCTTTCAGAGTCTATTTGAAAATAATTATTATTCTATTAATTTGAGACTTTGAGTTATCCTTGTTTTACTTAACTTATATGGTTCTAAATTATGATTGAGTAGCCTATTTAAGTAGCTCTACTGTGCTATTAAGTCTTTCGTTGATTGAATAAGTGATCAGGTCAAGTGGTTCATGTGTGACTAGCAGTGGAGTGTCGATCACGCGTAAGGTATATGCTTGGGGCATGACAATATATTTTAACATTTTATAGTAACTATATAATATCATGGAAAGTGCATCCAACTATTTATGTATGTTATTTTTTTAATGTAAAAAATCATAATATTGAGGTAAATATGATCATACCTCTGTTGATATCTAGAATGAGAAATATCTTAACTTGGGATTCTAGGAAATAATTTTAATTTTTTTTCTTTATCTCATTTTTCAATGACTCATAAAAAGGCCTACAACTTTTAAAATTATTTCATCCAAATGCAAAGTCAAAGTATAAAAGACATGCAATAGTGAGTTTTAAAGACGACAATGAATAAAAATAATAAAAACCTGTAATTATAGTAATAAATTAGAAGGATTATTCATTTAGATAAATATGATATTTTACTTAAATTTGTATAAAAAGGATAGTTAATGTTACAGTCGATGAAATTACCAAAAAACTCCTAGATGAAAGACGCTAGCATAACGCGTCTTTTCAAACTATTTTGGCAAATTCAAGGCAAGAATCGCGATCACCATAAAATAACTGTATGAGAAAATGGTCCTAGTTGATTTTTAGAGCAACCAGATCGAAAGATAATTTTTTAGGCAAAATTACAATTTCAGAAAAGTGTGCAACATATTCGTGTTGCGCACTTGTCGCAAATATGCACTTAATTGAGGTTCTACTATTTTTATGAGATTGGAAAATTGATCAAAATTTTTTTGAAAGAAAATGAACAGGTACGCGATAGGTTCGTGACATGATCTGTTCTACCAAAGTTTAAAATTTTAAATCCTTCGAGGGGCACTCTAGATTTTTCTCCACCCCTCCTAAACTTAACCCATGACCATTATAGATCACTTTTAGCTTAAAAGGGGTTTCAAAACCCATTCCTAAGCTTTCTACACTATTCTAACCATCACTAGGACTAAGGAGCGAGGGAAGGAGAAAAGTGAGGGTTTGAAGTTCAAATACGATAATCGACAAAGAATGGATTATTCTTCTAAATTCTAGGTATGTAAGACTACTTAAAATATTAAATTGAGTGCATCCATGCGCCCCTTCGTCTACTTGAGTCGAGTTTGCGGGTAATAACTAAGTAATGCAAATCTGGTGATTTTAAGTTCTAAGTTTCTTGCACTTGTTTTGAATCCTCATGAATATACTTGAATAAATTGATGAGTTGTATTGTTGTTACCTTGAAGTTGGAATGCTAATCATATGCTTGATATCCTAGCCCTAAATTGCATTATTTTCCTGTATGTTGTCTGAATTGAGGTCATGAGTCTAATTTTTTGAGTTGAGTAAGTTGAGCATGAAGAGTGGATATTCTTGTTTTAAATATGCACGTGATGATCATCTAATACGTTTTATGTGTTGAGCATGATTGATATGATATTAACTGATCATATAAGTGAGAGTCTTGTATAATGAGAGTTGAAGTCTTGAGTTGGATTGCATGACTGATAATCCTGAGTTATTGAGCTATTGAAAAATTGAGTTGAGCTATTTTGAGATGAGTCAGAGATGAGCTTGAGTTTATTCTCATAAGCACATTTTAGTCTTGGAAGAAGTATTGAGCATCGAATTGGGTAAAAGTACAATACCATAGAACTATGTTGGTCGCGTAGGATAGTCGTACAGTTAACTTTGTCGGCTCATGCTCTAGAAGATAGATATTCTCTTTAGATAGGAGAGAGAGTGAGAGGTTGACGTTCTTTACCTTGGAAAATTTAGGACGAGCATGATAATGATGTCGACATTGTTACACATCACCAAACTCATGGTGATAGGAGTTATTTCAGTTAGAGAAACTTCCAAGAAACACTTGATTGAGCATATTATATTTTTAAATTGAGTTGCATAAAATAAATTCTAATTTCAAAGAATGATTTTAAACTTTAAACTTGCATAATCATTGAGTTGAGTTATGATATGACGAGCTAAATTGAATTGAGTGAGTTTTACGTATTTTATTGAGCTATATTACATACCAATATGTTCCATGTACTAACATCCGTTTGGAGCTGCATCGTTAATGATGCAGATACAAGTGATAGAGGACTTCAGTAAGCGCACGGTTGAGGTTCAGTTTCCTTGCTTCCAGAGTTATTGAGCCCTCGTCGCTTTTTAGAGGATTACTTCATTTTACTTGAGTATTTTTATTTCATTTGTGTTGGGGTAGCCATGGCCTATCATGGTACCATCAAGATTGATAGTTAGAGGCTTCATAGGTATTGAGTAAAGAATTGTGATTTACCTTCAATACTTGATTCATTGGAAATTATAGTTATAATAGTTTTTCATTTAATCTACTTGATGTTCATTCTGAGTAATTTTTTCCTCTATTGAGTACGATGTGATGATGAGGCCAGGTGATTCTCTTGGAGAATCAACAATGGTTCTTCAAGTGTCGACCATGCCAAAGGTACCCTCCCGGGGAGTGACAAACTTAGTATCAGAGCACAAAGTTTAAGAGTCTTAGGGAGTCTATGAAGTCATATTTAGTAGAGTCTTGTTTATGGTTGTGTTGTGCATCACACTTTATAAGCATGAGCCTAGGGGACATTAGGAAGGGTTACACTTGTTTTGTATTATGAGTTTGTGTGATAGAGTCTAACTCTATCAAAGCTTCTTTCTAATTCGTGTGTTATGCGTTTGCAGATCATGACTCCTAAGCATACCTCCACCCAAAGTGATGTTTCAGCTAGCAATGCTGAGAATTCCCTATCAGAAGAGCCTACCCAGATGGAGAAAAGAGGTTGAGGCTAAACTACTAGGACCACTAAGGTTCCACAGGCGCCTACTACTCAGCTAGCCACCACTTCAGAGGCTGAATTCAGGAGAGCCATTATAATGCTTACCTAGCCAGTGGTCTCCCTGAGAGGTAACCAAGGTTCAAAAGCTCCTAGCTCTAACTCCCAAGAGCCCACTACTACCACCAGACTTAGGGATTTCCTAAGGATGAACCCACCAGTCTTTACTGGGTCAAAGGTTGAAGAAGACCCCAAGAATTTCATTGATGAGATATGAAAAGTCCTGAAGGCCATGGATGCGACTGAGACTGAGGGATTTGAGCTTACTGCCTATTATCTTAAGGATGTGGAAATTATTTGGTATAATCAGTGGGAAGAAGGTTGAGGTAAATATGTTGAGCCGATTGAGTGGAGTGAATTTGAAAGTTCCTTCCTTGATCACTTCTTTCCTCAGGAGTTAAAGGAGGCGGAGATTGAAGAGTTTGTGAATCTAAAATAGGAAGTGTTGACTGTTAAAGAGTACAACCTTAAGTTCATTAAGTTGTCTAAGTATACCCCAGAGATGGTCCAAGGCATAAGAGCAAGAATGAGGAAGTTTGTGTCTGGCTTGGGTAAACATGTGAAGAAGGAGTGCAAAGCAACACTGTTGATCCCAGGCATGGATATTTCTAGGGTTATGGTACATGCACAACAACTTGAGGAAGATAAGAAGAAAGATAGAGAGGAGCACCTGAGTAAGAAGGCCAAGTCAGCAGAGCCTGAGCCTAATCACCCTAAGTAGAGCGAGGGAGACAAGTCCTACATTCAGAGGAGATATAATAACTATGCACCAATATCAGCCAGTGCACCAACTGTGGGTAACATGTATGATCAGAGGTCTCAAGGTCAGCAAAATTCCAGAGCACAAGGTCCCAGTCTCAGGCTAGTATGACCCTTGGTTTGAAAGGGAATCCACCTTGTGAGAGATATGGCAGGATACATTTGGAGAGTGTAAAATGAGAGGAAATGGTTGTTATAAGTGTGATCAGGTGGGTCATTTTTAGAGAGAGTGTTCATTATGTAATAATAAGGCCTAGTATTCTACTACAGTACCACCAGCCAAAGGTAACCAAAGAGGTGTTGCACCTGGGATAGGCGGTGGAACAAATCGTCTATATGCGATAGGAAACCAAAAGAACTAAGAGGTTGAACCAAATGTTGTGATAGGTATGCTTCAAGTCTTTACCTTTGATTTTCATGTTTTGCTTGATCCCAGTGCAACTATGTCCTTTGTGACGCCATATGTGGCTAGTAAGTTTGAGATTTCACTTGAGTGTTTACTTGAGACTTTCTCTATTTCTACTCCTATTGATGAGTCTTTCTAGGTGAGAGAGTTTATAGAGATTGTGTGGTATCCATCTAACATAGGGATACTTTTATTGATTTAATTGAGTTAGAGATGATCGATTTTGATGTGATCTTTGGCATGCATTGGTTTTATGCATGTTATACCTCTGTTGGTTGTAGAACCTGGACTGTCAAATTTTAGTTTATGAATGAGTCTGTCTTAGAGTGGAAGAGAGATTCTATTGCACCTAAGGGTAAGCTTATTTCCTACCTTAAGGTCAGGAAGTTAATCTCTAGAGGATGCATATATCACCTCGTGCGAGTTAAGTCTGATGATGTTGAGCCTCTTTCTCTTGAGTTCGTCCTAATTGTGAACGAGTTTTTTTGAAGTATTTCTTGAGGATCTACTTGAAGTCCCTCCTAATAGAGAGATTGAATTCAAAATTGATATTCTTCCTGACACCCAACCTATCTCTATTCTGCCATATAGAATGACCCTCTCTGAGTTGAAAGAGTTGAAAGAGCAATTAAAGACTTTCTAGAACAGGGCTTTATTAAGCCGAATATCTCGCCATGGGGTGCTCCAGTCTTATTCATGAGAAAGAAGGATGATTCTCTCAGGATGTTTATCGACTATGGCTAGTTGAATAAGGTGACAGTCAAGAATAAGTATCCCCTTCCAAGAATAGATGATTTATTTGACCAATTTCAGGGTGCCACTATTTTCTCTAAGATAGATCTGAGATCAAGCTATCCCCAGTTGAAAGTGAGAGAATATGCCATTTCAAAGATGGATTTTTAAACCCGATATGGTCATATGAGTTTTTGATAATGTCCTTTGGGTTGACAAATGCACATGTAACCTTCATGGACTTGATGAACAAAGTATTCAAACAGTACCTTAACATGTTCGTTATCGTGTTTATTGATGATATTTTGGTTTATTTCAGAGATGAGGAGGCGCATACTAATCACCTTAGAATTGTCCTGCAGACGCTCAAGAATAATGAGTTATATGTAAAGTTTTTAAAGTGTGAGTTTTGGCTCAAATTTGTGGCATTCTTAGGCCACGTTGTTTCGGGCGATGGTATTCGAGTAGACACCCAAAAGATTGAAGTGGTTAAGAACTGATCCAGACCAATCTCCACTACTGACATAAGAAGTTTCTTGGGGTTGGTAGGCTACTACCGCAGATTCATTGATGGATTTTCCTCCCTATCCTCACCATTGACTAAACTGACCCAAAAAAAGGTCTTTCAATGGTTCGATGAATGTGAGAAAAGTTTCCAAGAGTTGAAGACGAGGTTTACTATTGCACCAGTATTGACCTTTCTTGAGGGAACTGATGGATTTGTCATTTATTATGATGCTTCAAGAGTGGGATTGGGGTGCATACTGATGCAAAAGGGTAAAGTTATCGCCTATGCTTCTAGACAACTTAAGGTACATGAGAAGAATTACCCCAAATATGACTTGGAATTAGCAACAGTGGTGTTTGATCTAAAGATATGGTGCCACTACTTATATGGATCACATGTCAATGTATTTACAGATCATAAGAGCCTACAATATGTCTTCACTCAAAAGAAGTTTAATTTGAGATAGAGAAGTTGGCTTAAATTGCTGAAGGATTATGACATGAGCATCCTCTACCACCCAGGTAAGGCTAACGTAGTTGTTGATGCGCTTAGCAAATTGTCCATAGGAAGCACTGCTCAAGTTATAGAGGGGAAAAAAGAGCTAGCCAAAGAGGTTCATAGATTAACACGATTAAAGTTCAACTAGATGAATCTAGTAAGGGAGGAGTTCTTGTGCACAATGGGTCTGCATCATTTCTGGTAATGGAGGTGAAGGAGAAGCAAGACCAAGATCCTATCTTACTACAATAAATAGCCAAAGTTCATAAGTAGAAAGTGATGGCTTTTGCTAAAGGGGGAGACAGAGTGTTGAGATATCAAAGCAGATTATGTGTTCGTAATATTGATGGTATTCAAGAAAGGATCATGATAGAAGCCCACAACTCTAAATATTCTATTCATCTGGGCTTAACTAAGATGTACCATGACTTGAGAGAAGTCTATTAGTGGAGTAGGATGAAGAGAGACATTGTTGAGTTTGTTTCCAAGTGCTCAAACTACCAACAAGTTAAAGTTGAACATAAACGACCATGTGGAGTAGCTTAGAACTTTGAAATTCTGAAGTGGAAGTGGGAGATAATCAATATGGACTTCATCACATGTTTATTGAGGTCTTGTAGACAACATGATTCAATTTGGGTGATAATTGATCGGATGACCAAATCTGCGCACTTCTTGGCAGTGAAGACAACTAACACCGCAGAAGCTTATGCCCAATTTTATATAAGAGAGATTGTTAGGATGCATGGAGTTCCCTTATCTATCATTTCAGATAGAGAAGCTCAATTCACTACTCAGTTATGGAGATCTTTCCAAAAAGACTTAGGTTCGAGGGTAAATCTTAGCACTGCTTTTCACCCACAAATAGATGGCCAGACAGAACGCACAATTCAGACATTGGAGGATATGTTGAGAGCCTGTATCATTGACTTCAAAATTAATTGGGATAACCATTTTTCCCTAATTGAATTCTCTTACAACAACAACTTTCATTCGAATATTCAGATGGCCCTAATGAGGCACTTTATGGGATGAGATATAGATAACGATTGGTTGGTTCAAGGTGGGTGAGACAGAGTTGATTGGGCCAGAATTGTTTCACCAAGCCATGGATAAGTTTAAGATCATATGAGAAAGATTGAAGAATGCACAGAGTCGACAAAAATTCTATATTGATGTTGGGAGAAGAGATTTAGAGTTCGAAGTCAATGATTGGGTGTATTTGAAAGTGTCACCTATGAAAGGTGTGATACAATTCAGGAAGAAAGGAAAGTTGAGTCCGAGGAACATTCGTCCTTATCAGATCATAAAAAGAGTAGGCAATGTAGCTTATGAGTTGGAGCTGCCACAAGAGTTAATGATCATCCATCCAGTCTTCCATATTTCCATGCTTAAAAAGTGTTCGTGAGATCCGCAATTGGTTGTGCCTGTTGAGAGTATTAGATTAAAAGACAGTTTGAGCTATGAGGATATCCCTATTCAAATCATTGATCAACAGGTTCGCAAGTTGAGAACCAAAGAGATTTCATCTGTCAATGTGTTGTGGAGAAATCAATTTGTAGAAGAACCTACTTGGGAGGCAAAGGAAGATATGAAAGCAAGGTACCCACATTTGTTCCTACTTGCTGATGACGAGGGAGTTGATGGTAATGATTCATTCCCATTATTTGAGTCCCCTTCCATTCTGAGTCCGAAATAGTGATAGAGTCCAAGAGTCTGATTGGTGATTTGCTTGACTGGTTGATCGGTTATTTACTTAATTGCTTTGTTTGTCGATTGCATGAGTGAGTTGAGGATTACTTGATTGTTAGAATCTGAGAGTTTTATTTATGCCTTGAGTCCAACTATAGTCACTCTTCATACGATGATGAATAATCCCAAGGGGGAGATAATGTTACACCCAATAAAATTATCAAAATGTTCCTAGATGAGAGACTCTTGCATAACATATCTTCCCAAACTCTTTTAGAAATTTGAGGCCGGAATCGTGATCATCACTAAAATTTATATGAAAAAATGGTCCTAGTTGATTTTTAGAGCAACCGGATCGAAAGATAATTTTTAGGAACAAAAATGCAATTCCAAAAAAGTTTGCGACATGTTCGCGTCGCGGATTTGCATTTAACTGAAGTTCTAATATTTTCTACGGTATTGAAAAATTGATCAAAAAATTTTTGAAAGAAAATGAACAGGTACGCGACAGGTTGTGGTGCAGACCTGGTCCACCGAAGTTTAAAATTTTAAATTTTTTGAGGAACATTCTAGACTTTTCCTCACCTCTCCTAAACTTAAACCACAATCAATATAGGTCATTTTTATCTTAAAAGGAGTTTCAAAACCCATTCCTTAGGATTCTACGCTATTCTAATCAAAGCTAGGGCCAAGGAAAGAAGGAGAAGAGCAACGGTTTCAAGTTCAAATGCGAGGATCGACCGAGAATTGACTATTCCTTCAAATTTTAGATATGTAAGGCTACTTAAAGTGTTGAATTGAGTTCATCCACACGTCCCTTCGTCTACTTGAGATGAGTTTGCGGGTAATAACTGAGTAATGCAAATATGGTGATTTTAAGTTCTAAGTTTCTTGCACTTGTTTGGAGTCCTTATGAATATACTTGAATAAATTGATGAGTTGCATTGTTGTTACCATCAAATTAGAATACTAATTGTATGATTGATAGCCTATCTCTAAATTGCATTATTTTCTTGTATGCTGACTGAATTGAGGTCATGAGTCTAATTTTCTGAATTGAGTAAGTTGAGCATGAGGAGTACATATTTTTTTTTACATATGCACGTGATGAGCATTTAATACGTCTTATGTGTTGAGCATGATTGATATGATATTAACTGATCGTATAAGTGAAAGTCTTGCATGATGAGAGTAGGAGTCTTGAGTTGTATTGCATAAATGATATTCTTAAGTTACTGAGCTATTGAAAAATTGAGTTCAGTTGTTTTGAGATCAGTCAAAGAGATGAGCTTGAGTTGATTTTTATAAGCACGTTTTAGTCTTGGAAAAATTATTAAGCACCGAGTTGGGTAAGAGGATAACACCCCAGAACTACGTTGCACGCATAGGATAATCGTGCAGTTAACTCTAGCGGCTCTTGTACCAAAAGATGTATATTTTTTTTGGATCCGAGAGAGAGGGAGAGGTTAACGTCTTTTACCTTGGCAAGTTTAGGACAAGTGTGGCAACGGCGTTAGCATCGTTGTGCATCACCAAACTCATGGTGGTGGGAGTTATGTTGGTTAGAAAAACTTTCAAGCAACATTTGATTGAGCATATTATATTTTTAAACTGAGTTACATAAAATAGAGTCTAGTTTCAAAGCATGATTTTAAAGTTTAAACTTGCATAATCATTGAGTTGAGTTATGAGATGATGAGTTGAGTGTTGTTTTCTTGAGATATTTTATATACCAGTATATTCCATGTACTGATGTACGTTTGGGTCTGCATTGTTAATAATGCAGATACAAGTGATAGAGAACTTCAGCAGGCGCACCCTTGAGGTTCAGTTTCCTTGCTTCTAAAGTTGGTGAGCCCTCCTTGCTTTCCGAATGAGCACTTTATTTTACTTGAGTATTTTTATTTCATTTGAGTTGGGGTAGTCATGGACTTTCATGGTACAATCTAGATTGATAGTTAGATGCTTCATAGAAATTGAGTAAAGAATTGTGATTGTGATTTACCTTCCAAACTCGATTCATTGGAAATTATGGTTATGATAGCTTTTATTTAATCTACTTGATGTTCATTCTGAGTAATTTTTTTTGTTGAGTACGATGTGATGATGAGGTCATGTGGTTCTCTTGGAGAATCAACAATGGTTCTTCAAGTGTCGGCCACACCAAGGGTATCTTCTCGGAGCGTGATATTTAAGTAATTCACATACCAAGTTTCAAGCATAAATAAGATCCCTTAATTTTCATGCCTGCTATTTTTAAAAATCTAGAGATCGAAATAATGGCGAATGTCATTCTAATTTGGTGATCTAAAATTATATGTAGATGTTAAGTGTGTCAAAATGAGCCCAAATATAGATAACACGCCCAACCCGCCCAAAAGTTTATGGGTTGGGCTCAAGATAATTTGCATTTGGTTCAATCTCAACTCATACAAGCTTCAACCCATTGTGAAAAAATCTTCAATTGAGCCCAATTGAATCTCTAATTTCAACCCGTTTTAAGGCTTTTTACTTACATTGATGTAATGTATGTTTTCTATCTATTTTATATGTTCTATGATTTATCTATCTATTTTAACTTTTTATTTTTATTTTCTTGACTTGAAATTCAAATTGTGGTTATAAAAAATAAATAATAATATGTTAGAATTATTGAGATTTAGCGGGTCAAATTGGGTGGGTCATGACCCAACTCAAATTTTAGCCCATTTGAGCCCAAAGTATATTTGGGTGGGTCATAATCCAACCCAATCTCTATTTCAGCCCATTTTAACTTTTTCAATTTCAACCCAACCCGCCCATTTGACACCCTTAGTAGATGTCAATTTTGACTTTAAGACCAAACATGGGGATCATTTTGAATATTCTCCACAAAATAAATCTTAAACTAAAGTTACGTGGTAAAGATTTTATAAACTTAGATTACTATTTTTTTTAAAAATTTATTTATTTATTTTGGGTAGGCGATCCAAATATGAGTTTTCGCTGATATATGTTTTGACAATTATTATTCTAACACCTTTTAGAATATACTTTTTTTGTGATTTCTAAAAATTACAAATGGAATTAGGTATTACTTTCTCCATTCTATAATAAGTGTCATTAGCTTATTTACGCTCATTAAGGAAAATAATAAATATAAGGTATAAGTTGTTAAGTTATTCTTATCTTTTAGATGTTTATTAAGAAATAGGCAATGAGCGCTATTATAAGTAGTTCTTTAATATAGAATATATTGAAAATAATTACATTTTTTCTTAAATTTATAAACAAACACATATTTTGAGATAAAAATCGACATTTATATTTTGGAACCGATGAAGTAGATGATATTTACTAACTCATTCTTGCTTAGTATTTTTCAGTTTGCAATTTAAATTACCTCCTCTATTTACTTTTATTTGTCTGTAATTTCAAATGTCGATCATTTCTATTTGTTATTTTTAACATATCAAGAAAAGATAAAAAAATTTCATATATTATTCTTGGTATTAATAATTAGATTAGAAATACAGTAATTCGGCCGCATATGATGAGAAACCCACCGAAATGCTGAGAATGTAGCAGGTGTGTAAGCGGGTGCTTTATGTAGGATTATTTTCATTTGGTTTACTGAATATTTGAGATGGCTCAGTTGGTATTGTTCAAATCAAAGTAATTCTTCCGCAGAATAAGTAGGAGGCAAGTTTTTTTTTTTTTTTTTTTTTTCAAAAATTGCATTTTTTTTCTACATCTTTTAATTAAATACTCCTAAATTAAAAGGGTTTTATAGTAATTCAATTTTTAAATTTTGAAATTCGTGCTTTTAAAGCAATATATATATATATATATATATATATAGATAAATAAGAAGATATGTGAAAATTATATCTATCAAATTTGAGTATGGTTGGACTAGACAATATGCTCATCTCCTTCACGCATATTATAGATAAAAATAGCCATTAATAATAGCATAATGGCATGCATCAAAATCCTTTGTTATTATCTATTTTTCAGATGTAAAAAATTATGTCTTTCAGATAATGTCCATTGCATAAGTGTGAAAGTTGTTATAGTGCTAGATGGATTTAGAATGCTTCATTGATAAGACTTTGTGTTTCTATTTGTAGACAGTGGGATTAAATATTTCACAATAGTTGTAACAATATTTGAGCTCTTTGTTTTATGTGTATTGATATGATATACTCCCTCTGTCATCTTTACTTGACCCCTATACTATTTTAGGATGTCCAACAATACTTGTCCAGTTTATGAAATTAAGAGATAATTTTACACTTAGTTCCTAATTTACCCTTGTCATTAATTATAGTTATTTCCCTATTACATTTTTCAATACATTGTATTAATTATATTCAAAGGGTGATTTGGTAAAATTACCTCTATCATTTACTACTTCTTAATCCCTGTGTCAAGTCAATAGAGGCCAAGTAAAGTTGGACGGAGGTCGGGAGTATTCTCAATTTTAATTCATAGTTATGCAATTGCTTGCTTTCAGCTAAAATAACAACTTAATTACCTTGTTACTGTAGCAGCCTTTGAGCACTTTGTTTCAAGTGTATTGTTATGAATTTCAATTTTAATTCGACGATAAAAAGTTGTGCAATTGTTTGATTTGAATTGTTATGCCAATATGTTGAGTACGGGTCGATTAGTTAATGCAAATGCAACGGATTACTTCCTCCATTCACTCTTACTTTTTCATTTTTAGACTTTACTTGTTACGAAACAATAATTAATATGTGTCTATTTTACAATATTTATATGGGCAAATTACAGAAATACACAATATTTGGAAATTTAATTACAATTATTCTCTACCATCTAAAAAAATTACTAAATTCCCTTTTTTCGCTATTTCGCTATTTCGCTAATACATAACACACATTTATAAACTATCAGTTAGTTTCACTGATACCTAAAAAAATTAAACA
>JBCEWC010001667.1:0-39307 GCA_038996855.1 Solanum aculeatissimum | reverse complement strand
GATGGGAATTGAATTAATGTTATATAGGAAATAAAATATGTCCTTGGAAAAACGGGTCCAACACTTAGAAAAAAAAATGACGCTTATGAACAGTAAATTTACTCTCTGGAAATTGCATTTCCTGCACGGACGAAATTTACAAAAATGGGCATAACTTCTTCGTCCGAACTCCAAATGAGGTGAAACAAAGTGCGTTGGGTAGCTAACTCAAAGAGCTATCCATGCATAGTTTATAGGACACCCGATTATGTGTGTGCTAAGATATATGACCCTCTAAATTAGACCCTCGAAAAAGGCTTCACTTGGAAATTTTGCATTTTGATACGGTTGCTCTAAAATTTGGGTTAGACCCATTTCCCACTCAATTCGACTCCCTAAGAAAGAATATGAAGTCAGATTCTTGAAAAACAAAATGGATTTTTAGATATAGCTAAAACAAGTTTCCGGTAACTTCCGAAGCATATTTTTAGGATCATTTTGGGTCGTTTCACTGCCTAACCTGAATGAGATCCTTTACGAGCTGCAATATATTTTTTAGCCATATCTGCAAAACAAGCTAATAATGTGTGTGAGAATCAATAGTAAGAAAGAGAGAATCAGAATAAATAAGCATCAGAAAAATAACCCTGACATTAAAGCCAAATTAATTCGGCGGTGAAAAGTACCATCGCCAAATATGATAGAACTTATCATCAAGAACTATACATTAAAGCCAGTGTGTGTGGCAACTCAACATACTACCAAGTCAATTTTAGCAGTTAAAATGACCATCGCCAAAAATGACTGCCAAGCCTAACTTTTCCCAATGTTAAAATTCAAGCACATCACACAAAAGAAGGAAAATTTCACACACTACCCCACTAACACATCATCACACATGTTCATAAATCTACTATATACTAACATTCTCATCACGAGTGTGAATTTGATCAAATGATGACTTTACCCTTAAGAAAGATGTCACCCACTCTGTCATCAGGCAAGTTCAAGTCGATTAATCAAATTCGCGGGTTACTCAGAGTTCACCCAGAATCCATGAGGCAAACACCAATATATAAACATGCTTTTACATTGACAATCTTAAGTAATAACATTGATTATACCAAATAGAAGCTTCATAACAAAGCATCATGATTAAATTGGGAAACCCACCATCATATTTATGATTAGGAATCACACTTATCAAACTTAATTTAGACCTATAACAAATACTCAATCAATTTCACCAATCTTCATTAAAATCAAGAACCCACTAAACAAGTACAACTTGGAACATAGGATTCTGAAGAATCAAGACAACATAGCACAGACAATTTCCTATAACTTTCCAATAACTCATTACGATTCTTAGACATTTATTACCACATCCAAGCCCTACCAACTCAAGAAAATCATCACAAGTGTGAAAAAGGGTTAAAAAACATACCTCTCATCAGTGCACACATAATAAGATATACGATGATTGATTTGTTGATTCTTTACAGTCAAATTCCAAATGAAAATGGAAACTTAGAAACTAGTGGGGGTATTAAGTGTGTAGGACAAGGATAAAATGGAAACTGAAAAGTTAAAAAGCAAAATGTGTCCCACTCCTGACTTACCCCACCAAACACATTTATTAATCCGCCAAATGTGTTCCTCACCACATTTTCTTACAATGTTCAAAACTTTTCCCTTAGCACCAAAAGGTGATAGAACTTAACATCGCCTAACCATTTTGACGATCCACCGAATTGCCACTTTGACTACCTAATTTGATAAAACTTTAAGAGTCATCAACTGACTCTAAAAGTGGTCAAACTAGTGGTCACTATTTTAACACAACGATCTGCCAATTTAGACACCTAGTCTCCCTTCTTCTTGCACCTTAAATCCTCCATTTCCCTTTACCTTCACAAATAACACCCGTTATTTAAAAACTACCAACACCTTGGGTTACATACCAAGAAGTGCCTTAGTTAACATTGTGGCATGATGGTGTCCTTCTCATATCATGATTTCCAAAAATTATCAATTACCAATACCACTTGGAGGTCCTTTGCTTGCTTTATTGCCTCGCAAATATTAAACATCACCTCCTCATCATTCACTATAAACTTTAAATCTCCTCTATCTACATATACCAATGCCCTTCTAGTATCCAAGAATTGTTTACCAAGGATAATAAAAATACCCATATCAACCTCGTAATTAAGAATTACAAAATAAGCTGGCAAGATTAACTTATCTACCTTTACCAACACACTATGCAAAACACCAACCAATATTTTGATAGACCGATCAACCATAAGAAACCTCATCGCCATTGGCGAAGCAGTATCTACTAATTCTTCAGAAATGGACAATGGCAAAAGGTTGATGCTAGCTCTGAGGTAACACAATGCTTTGCCAAATTTGCAAGCCCCAATCGTATATAGGATAGTAAAGACACCAGAGTCATCTTTCTTCGCCACCAAGTTATTTGTCACAATTGAACTATAATGGTGTGATACTTTTCTATGAGTCCTTTTATTGGTCACGAGTTCCTTCATGAATTTCATATAACCCAACATCTCTACAGGGGATTCGACCAATGGGATATTGATAGAGAGAGCGAGTTGAACATAAATAGAAACTTTTGGAACTTGATGTCTTCCTCCTTCTTATTTAGCCTTTTGGGAAATGGAGGGTTAATCTTTACTTGAAGAGCTTTAAACTTTGAGGATGAGGTAAAATTTTTGAGGAATATGTTTTTAGCTTTACTTGAGTCACCCCCAACTTTCTCTATGATCTCACTCCCAAGGTTGTCAAGAGTGACACCTTTCTCACCAACCATCACATCATCTTCCACTTTTGAATCCTTGACATCCTTAGATAAAGAGACTTTGGTTAAATTTCCTAGCTAAATATCCAGTAGGCGTGTAGTTCTTCAATAACCTTGTCACTTCACATTGTAATGGCCGTGCACTATTGGTTGTTACTTTTCAGGTTAGCCATTATGTCATTGGTAGGCCTTCTTTTTGCCATTGGTTAAGATGGGCTGAGATCGTGCCTAGTTGTGTTCCCAATTACTTGATTAAAGTTGAATGTGACATTATAGTTTGACTCAATCGAGAAAAATCCAACTTCATTTCTTTTAAAACTTTCCAAAGCCTCCACTTTGTCAAGAATTCTCGTGAGCATATCTCCAGTACAAAAGCTTTCCAAATTAACAAAGGCTCCTTAGGCTTTAACCTATTATGAGGTTGGATATATCTATCTCTTTCACCTTATCTTTCCCTCTACCCTCTTGATTGATCTTGCCACTTTCTCTCTCTATAACCATTACCATTGTTCCAACCTTGGTTCTCGAGTGGCCTTGGAAAGGCCGGCTGAGAACCCATCATTTGGTTCCCCATGTAGTGTACCTCCTCACTATATACAACATCATAAGGATCCTCATCATGAGACACAACCAGCACACCAAATAGTGTTTACACTCTTTCGACCACCACCCGTTATATGTTTTGTCAATAGATCAAGTTGAGTCAGCATCTTAGCCATATTATCATCTTTTTCTTAATCCTTAGTCATTTTATCCTTGGATGGTCCCCTCGACATAGAGGACAAAATGAAGTCGTCATAAGTATACCTGGATCTATTTATCTTCATCATGTTATCAAGAAACTCTGAAGCTATAGTATAAGATTGTTTCATTATACTACCTCTAACCAGTTGGTCAACGATTCCCTTATTCACTACATCCAAGCTAACATAGAAATACTGAGGAAGAAGATAGTCTGGGATACCGTGGTTTAGACATTAGAGAAAGGGTTTTTGAAACCTCAACCACATCTCATGCAATGGTTCTCCTTTAATTCTTTTAAAGTTCTCAGTGCTCCTCCTAAGTTTCCCTATTTTTGAGAGAGGAGAGAATTTTTCAAGAAATGCATCAAGTAACTCCTCCCATGAGGTGATAGAATCCTATGGTAGCTCTTCTAGCTATCTCACAGCTTCTCTGGATAAAGAAAATAGAAATAATCTCAATTGGATAACTTCCTGAGTCACTTCTCTAAAGTTGAATTGTGAACATACATCCATGAATTTGAGGATGTGCTCATGTGAATCCAGATGTGCTAATCCACCGAATAATCCTTTAAATTGAAATAGCTGGAGCATATTCTTGCAACATGGAACATAACATTGCTCGCGAGCAAAGACAATCTAATTAATCTGGTGCTTTCCCGCTTGGTCCCAATCAACATCATTGACGTTTCCCAGATCATCAACATTTACACTTCCGCTAGTACTTATATCTTCAGTTGAAAAGAAATTCAACATAAAAGAAAAGAAAAATATGTAAGAAAGTCCAACCATAAAATCTAGTTCAAGAAAACACGTCTAACAACAACAAAACACCATTTCCTAACAATAGCGTCATTTTGATGTCTGCCTCAACATACCTCAAAAATATAAAAAATGTATTGAGGTCGTCATTGCATAATTTACCCAACAAAGAGTTAGGGTTGAATCCATAGGGAATGATTGTTCGAGTTTAGAAGTGTAAATTTAAACTAAAGGATTATAGCTTTAAAAAGTGGAGTTGAAAGTAATATGTAACTAATTAATGATTACAAGATGCGAATTAAAATAAAGATTGAGAGAGATGTTAGAGGTGTGTTAACATGGGACAAGAGTTAAACAAATATGTCTCACTACTTGAATGAATGTGTTAACTAGATGTGAGTAAGCTAGAATTGCATGTAACCACTACTTATGGTCAGACAATAGTGGTGTATCACATGAACTTTTAACAATTTCATATGCAAAATCACTATAGGACACACTTAGCTGAAAAACTTTAAGGCAAACCTTTTAATACCTTAGGCATTGAACCAAAAATATGGCATTCAACCAAAACCCCAAGAGGTTTTAAAATATCATAATCATTACCCACTCCAATCATTCATAATTAATGCAAAGAATTTGGAGAAATTCTATGCCAATTAAAGATCTCAAAATAACCAAGAGTTTTTAACCTCCTGATATTCAGTTAAACATAGCAATGAGTATGAATTCACTCAAATTAACAACAAAACATTCAAAATAGATAATACCCAAACTATAAATCAAGTTCCCATGTCAATTACACACCCTCAACATTGGGGTTTTAGCTAGACATAATTAAAAGTAAGAATTCAATACCAATCCTAGCTTCAATAGTGTTGGGTAAAGAGAAAATACAAGAATTAGATAGAATCTCTTCTTCTACTTCTCAAATTTCTTTTTCCCAAGCTTGAAATCAAAACCGTTTTCTCTTCCAAGAAGAAGTACTACTCTCTAATTCTATCTTTTGAAAATTAATGTTCAAATGTGTACTCCGTACTGTGTACCAACTAGTCCATTCAAAATTTTATTTATATTTCGTGCAAAGTTTTACTAATTTTATGCATGTTTCACAAGTAGGTGGCCAAGGACGATCATCGCCAAACACTTCAGCGGTACGCCGGATGTGCACTTGCCCACCTTTTAAATCAGTTGATGAAGGCCCTGGTCTCTGTAATTCTAGGTGATGCACAGTTGCATCACTGATCCTTTTCGGCGATCCACCAAACCTTCACAAGCATCGCGTTTTTTGCTCCGCACTTGAAAATTTAGACTATGCAAAATTAGGTGGTTTGTGTCACTATTTTGCGATCCCCCGAATGAGTCAGAAACCTCACTTTTCACCACCTTTTTGTCACTTTTATCTCTTTTTTCCTGTGTTGTTGAGTTTCATCCTTCCATGCACTTTCATCCTCAATCCTATCATAAAGCATAGAGATTAATGAGCATATTAGGCATAATAGTACATTGAGGATAATATTTTCTCACTTTTGAGCCCTATATGAGTCCTAAATATGGACTCATCAAGCATATCATAGGGTGTTTTATTAAGCATTAACCTTATCAAGAACTTGTTGGTCACATAGCATGAAATATTAATAGCTTCAGCCAAAAATTCTTTGGAAATCTAGAATCAATTAGCATTGTTCTAACAATATCCACCAAGATTTTGTTCTTTCTCTCTACCACACCATTCTGCTGAGGAGTTTTGGGAGATGAAAAGTTGTGATGTATTCCATTTTCTGAATAGAAGGTATCCATTTTTGTATTTTCAAACTCAGTTCAATGGTCGAATATGATCCCTGTTATCTTACAGTTCAACTTTGTTTGTATCATCTTAGCAAAAATTAAGCAAGAGATCACTTGTTAGTCTTAGAAACCCATTTCAATTTAAGTTCCCAATAAGCAGATAAGGGGGGTAATTAACACTTCTATTGTCCTAAGGGAAACACCACTTTCTTCATCTTAGAAATATTCTAAGAATTCACCCTAGGACCAGGTCTCACTTTTCTTTTCTTTTCTTTAAAATATCTTGCCAAATGATCTTTAAATTTTTTCTAATGCAGAACTGTTGGTCTTCAAATGACCATCTCTTTCACAATGAGTACACAACAACAGATCTAACCCATTGACATTTTTTCTGTGAGTAGTATAAGACAAACCTTTCTTCATAAACCCCAGACCTTCCTTACTACTAGTTCCCTAATGAGTCAGAGTATCTAGAATTTTAAAAGAAGTAGTCCATTTGAGAGAATTAGACAATTCCTCTTTGACTCAGACCAGGTCCCTCTCAATATTCCTTTCTAGTGTCAGCGCTAGCTTTGTTTCAGCCTCATTTAGACTAGCCACATTCTCAAGTTACTAGCCTTTTCTTTCCCTTTCAAATAACCTTTTCACTCTTTATTCAGATTTTCATAAGGAACAATATTATCTAATTTCATATCTAACACATATTTCTCCACTTAAGATAATTGAAAAACTAAGGCAACCTTTTCATCTTGACCAAGATCTAATTTACTATTCAACATATCCTTTTCAGTAGTTAACTTAGTTAATTAATCAATAAGAACAACCACTAACGTTCTAAACTAGTTAACTCAGTTATTGAATCAATAAGAACAATAACTAACTTTCTCAACTTCTTAATAGAAAGAATGTGCAACTTTTTCTTAAAATTAGATAGGGTTACCTCTTCCTCATAATAACCATCATCAGAGTTTTCCATGAATACAAACATTTGATTGAAATCTCCTCATCTTTCTTCATAGCTATCAAGGAAGCATCCTATGTGTGCTCAGACTCTTCTAACTCACTTGAGGAGTTTCCCCAAAGAGCAAGAGCTTTCTTTATAATATAGTTTGTTGCAGCCTTTCTGCTTTTCTTGTCAAGGACCAGGTCCCTAGACTTATCTTTGTTGCCTCCAGGATTAGCATAGTTTTTATGCTCTATTTTGTGCATTGGACAATATCTGATGAAATTGCCTAGTTTTCCATACTTGTGACACATATCATTAGCAGTAGCATCTCTACTAGGATTCCCTTTTTCTTGAAACCACCATGCTTCCTCATAATTTTTTTAAATCTCCTTGTGAGATATGCTATCTAATCTTCATCTTCATCAGATTCTTCACCTTATTCCACCTTTAGAGCGAGTGATTTGTCCTTATTAGAAACATTATTTTCTCTATTCAACTCATGAGTTTAGAGATTACCAATCAAGACATCCATTGTCAACACCATCAGATCCTTGGCCTTAGTGATTGCAACACCTTTGCTGGCCCAAGACTTAGGAAGAATTTGAAAAATCTTCCTTAATTGCTTGCTGGGGTGATTGGGTTCACCCAAACATCTAAGCTCATTGATAATGGATGAGAACCTAGTATACATATCATTAATAGACTCACCTTTCTTCATGGTAAAAGTTTCATATCGTGTTATTAACATATCAACTTTAGACTCTTTCACTTGCTCAGTGCTTTTATAAGTTATGCGTAAACAATCCTAGATCTCCTTGGATGACTCACACGCAGAGATCCGGTTGTACTCCTTAGCCCCTAGAAAAAATACCAATAACTGTTTTGTCTTGTCATTCTTTTCAATCTTCTTTTGATCTACATCATTATACTGCTTTCTAGTCTTAGGGACTACTCAAGTGATATCACCATCTTTCACCTCCAAGGTAGAAACATAAGGATCATCAAGCATAATGTTCCATGGATCACTATCTTCAACCAAGAGAAAATCATGCATACGAGTCTTCCACCAACTATAAAATTTCCCATTAAAGCGAGGAGGTCTTCAAGATTTAGTGGAGCTACCATTTTTCTTCAAGATCCTCTCAGGTGTTAACCTTTTATAAAGTCCAAGATCTAATACCAATTAATGGAACATAAGCATCCACTGAGCGTAAAGGGACGGGGTCCCCAGTCAGAATAATAGTAAACAAAAATAGCTAAAATAGTAAAGAAAACAAGGTAAAAGGGACAAGCTATTTTATGTGGAAAACCCCTTGCTCAAGGGAGGAGAAAACCATGACCCATACTCACTAGATTTCAACCCAACCTCATTAATCTTCAAGAGATCAAATTTTTGGGTTACAAACTCTTGCAATCAAGGAACCTAACTCTAGATCCCTTCCCACTCACTATGATAACTCTACCACAGGTACAAGCCAAAAGTAGCTACTTCGCTACCCACTAAATCGACTAACACTAGCCAACTTAGACTTCAAAACTCACCATAGCTAACTCTAGTAATGAAGAGAAAAAAAAGCTTGTCTAATATCAGATCTCTTTATAGATTAGGAATCGATTCACAAGATGTAAGCACTATATAAGCACAATGAAGTACACAAAGTAAAAATAACTATGATTTTGATAAGTGTACTACTCAAGAGCATCACAAAGAATACTCACTCAATGTGTGTAGAAACACTCAAGACTTCTCTTCAAGAAAAGTTGGGTATATATACCCAAAATCAATAATATTTAGAGCAATTTCATTAGCTAGACAGTTTCTACAGAGCAGGCAGACACGCACAAACAAATAACAAACTGGTAGGTCCATATTATACTGTTTGTCAAGTGTTGCTTTCAGGTTCCCAAAACACAATAGATCAGGTCCCTCATATATTCCCTATTCTCATAGTTTGTTAAATCATCAAAACTTCATAGCACCATCTTCCTAAGAAATTGGTCCTATTTCTTCACCCCTCTTATCTACCCATTGATCATACCACACTTTGGAAATGCTCTTGAGTTAATAGGCCACAAGCTTGACCTTCTCATATGGAGATATTTCAATGATTACCAAAATTCAATAGGCCTCATTAATAAACTCCACCAAGTTTTTATCTACTTTGGAGCCATGGAAAATGAGCAGATTTATTCTCACAAAGTCCTAGATTCTAGTAGTAGGGATAAACACATGAGGAGCAGGAATGACATCCCGATTGACTAGGTTGGTCATAGCTTAGGCCAACATGGTGAAAGCGGCCTAAAATGTTGCATGGGAAACTATATCCTCTCATTGGACTGGAGGAACTTCGTCTTCATCAAAATCTCTCAGTGGAGATACTCTTTTAGGAGGCATGATCTACAAAATCACAAAGGATAATTCTTTAGATGAGGAAAATCTTAGGACAACTCTAAGGCACGACATGATTCATGAAAGAAGGAAAATTTTCCTAAATGCCTCATAGTCTCCCATTCATAATTGTGGTGTGCTTCATAACCATGAACAAGACCCTATTCGATATGGTATGTTAGACTCTGAGAACCATTTCAATATTGTGTTCTCTAATATCAAGTTTTATCATAACTCGGGCCTAAGGCCTAGTCGTAACACAACAAATAAGGAACATGAAGGTACCTCACCCAAGCCTCTGAGCATTACATTAAGAATTTCATAGGTAATGAATATAATTAAAGTGGAACTAAGAGGAAATGGGACTAAGGGACTCACTATGACGCACTAGCAAAGAAACGGGGCAGCATAACGCAATCAACATATGTCTAACAATACCTTTAGTCTTAAAATAGGCAAGGACTAAGACATGTACCTGGCTCACCTAAATAAAAATAGCAAAGAAGTTCAATAATGAAAGTCTAAAAGTCTCAATACAATTTCAAGTTTGAAGGAAATAGGATGTTGTTCCCAAACTAGAAGACTCACCAACTTAGTTTTCAACAATTTGATGGCTAGCCACATGTGGGAGGAGGAGGAGCACCGGTCCCTACATGGTGAGATTGTGTATGTGAAAGTATGTATTAGTACTTTGAATGTACTAAGTATGTGAGATGTAAAGCAATGCAAAACCTACAATATCATAGTAGGCAATATGCATATCATAACAAGGAATAAGGAACAAGAGTTGATGAATGATCAATGAATCTTGAAAACATGAGTGAAGCGTCATAAATATTATGAGTAATAATATATATGTATATATATGTGGGAGGAGACCATAACCGACATATAATATCATATGAGCTATAACATGGAATCCAACATAACCCCTATGTTAGCAGGGGATACTACTTGCTAGGTAGGACTCTGTCAACTTATGCATGCGCTCTTTCTTTATCATTTAGGACTTTTGTGGATCCACTAGCCTAGTCTACAAGAACCCGTATGGTGGCACATAGTTAATAAGGCATGAGATTGCTACACGAGTTCACTTACCAAACCCCATCTCATGTTTCATTTGGTGCTAAGTCAAGTCCCACAGAATAATAATGGACATAACCATATGCATGTATATTCATAAGCTTCGAAACATAACTTCATCATAATAGGAGCAACTCATTAAAACCTTTATGGTCCATTCAAGTGAGAATTATCCTTTCACTAAAAGGATACATCATTGGGTGAGAATTTTCCTTTCACCACCATTCATGTATTCACAAAAAAAGGCTTCCATAAATACTTTCATAACATTCATAAACATATAGTTGATTAAAACATACTTCATTTGGTCATAGTAGAAAATTAGATGGGTTCAATGAATGTAGGGTTTAAATGTTGCAATTCAAGAGGATTATGCATAATTGTTATGAAATTCATCAATTTAAATAATTCATAAAACAACCCATTATGAACATTCAAACCTTAGGTGGTAAGTCAAGAAACATCTTGCAAATCATCAACCTTTCACGATATAACATAAATTCATAGCAAAATACATCATTAGTTACTAAATTCATCATAGTATGAGTATTTGAAGAGGTATCATAGAACTCATGAAATTCCCATAACTTGAAACTAGGTAGATAAAGGAAAATACTTGGGCTTCATGGGTTGAAGAAACCCATAAATTAAACCCATACACTGTTACAACCTAAGCCTAAGGCCTAGGGAGGACATGACAAATGGGGAACCCGAAAGGGCCCCAAACAAGACACCAAACAAGCCTCTTAAACATACAAAACATATCTTTGGTTACGGAAGAATAAATAAATAAGACACAAATAGTTTTGGGGGAAGCAAGACTTTGGACTCAAACTATGGGGATGTTATAGGGAAGAGGAATAACATGAACATATAGAAAATAAGGTCTAAGGGTAGGTATGTATGACTTATGCTATGGGGTCAATAGGGACTTGGGACTTCCATCTCATCATCAACATATAGAAGGGGATAAGGACTAAGGAAAGTCTTTCATAATTACATAAATATAATATGAGTCAACCTCATAACATATATATCCATATCCAACAACACCTCTAACAAGAGTGGAACAGGGACAAGACATCTCCCGATCTCACTCTCAAAAGATAAATATCCATAATTAGACAAGTTTAACCAAAACATAAAAGTAAGTGTATTTTATCCCCAAAATGGATGACTCACTAATAGCGATCTTCAACAAGTCGTCTAGCCACATGGCGGAGGAGGATGAATAGGAGCTCCGGTCTTTACATGGTTAGATCATGGAGGCAAAAGTATTTGTTAGTACTTGGAATGTACTAAGTATGTGGGGTATAATGCAACAAGGAACATAAGGCATAATTAAACAATATGCATAATCAAAATCAATAGAGGTAAGATCAATATGAAATGTTAGATCAATGTTTAAGTAAACAAACATGTATGGAGAAAATCAAACTTGCATCATATATCATAAATATGTGGGAGGAAACCTTAACCGACATATAAAATCATGAGAGCTGCTACATGGTATCCCAAATTTGCCTCCATACTAAAAAAGGAGTGGTCTACCTGCTAAGGTAAACCATACCCCACCTTGGTGGGTAACTTGTCCTAGTTGGATCCACTAGTAAAAGCCTATTTAAGGAATAACATGAACCTATGTTGTCACATAGTTAAGAGACCAAGCCTTTATATTAGGATCCCTTGCGTTAAGCCCCCACCTTAAGCCTCTTTTGATGCTAAGTCCAGTTCCAAGGAATACTTAACATAATCATAAGGATAATCATAAATTAAATAACTTGTAAAAAAATATGTCAACAAAATAAGAGTATCTCTTTCATGAACTTGACCCTTCACTTGAGTATTAGCTTTTACATGAGGGTAAAACACTTATCGTACTTGACCCCTTCAGGTAGATATTATTAATTCACAAGAGGGTAGATACATATCATAAAGGCTCAAATTCTTATTTATCAGTCTTAGGAACTTTTCATGAGTTTAACACATACTTAGGAGCCCATAATTTATCATATCATACTTTTCTTGCAAATCATACAATGGTCTTTTATCAACATAAGAATCCTTGTCATGTGATTTGAGTCAAACATGGTAGGTGTATGAAATTAGGCTTAAAGTCATGAAATACAAGAGTAATGGACATGAATTAAGTAAATATGATCATTAGAAAAACATTTGAAACAACCCACCAACATAATAATCAGACCCTTAGTTGGGTGTCATGAAATTCATCTTAAAAATCCATAAGCTTTCATAGTTTCCATAGTTCATGTCATGCATAGCTTAAATAGTCATAAATCAAGTCAGAGGATAACCTTGAATAACTGTTCATGCATTATCACATCACTTCTTGGTGAAATAATACATAATTCATGTTTATAATACATAATAGAAAATACCCACAAAGTTTCAAGACTTGAAATCATGAAATTTTCATGTAAAGGGAAAGTTGGGACCATGGGTGGAAGGACCAATGCATGAAAATCCACATACCTTAAACTTGAAATTTCATGAAGGAAAACTTGAGAGGACTTGTGGGCTTCACAAGAATTATTGAAATCCAAAGACTGTTTTTGAGTGTCTTGAATTTAATTGAGGAATTTGATGAAGATTATAGAGGATTTTAGGAGGGTTTTGGAGAGATTTAGGGCTTAAAATGACTGAACAATGAGCGTATCCCATCTATAAGGATGTTGGGTAATTACCCGATTGCCCTTAGCTAAAACTGGAAAAGTTTGAAATTTTTATACCTATGGTGAGCTAAGTCCGCGACGCAAACTTTGGCAGTGTAGCTCATTTTCGTGCAAAGTTTAATTTTATCCTAGGAATGATTTTAGGCCATTTTGTACTATGTGGGACAAAATTTACGATGTGGACTGGACGAGTACCCTATTATATAAGCCTCAAATCATCCAAAAAAATATTTTTCGATACGGGTGACCGAAAAATCAAAGATCACCTCTTTCTTGCACAATTTTTCCCAGAAAATAAATATGAAGTTGGATTCAAAAAATCATGCACAAATTTTAAGATATCAAAGAAATATACTATAGGGCATTATTTGAGTCACATAGGAGGTGTTACAATATCTCCCCCTTGGGAACGTTCGTCCTCGAATGTGATGAAAATGTACTTAAAAGAGTGATTAGATGACTTTCAGCTCACATAAATGCAATTAATGCAACTTAATCATCATACATAAAAAGTTTCAAACTTATACATCAAAAACCATAAAAATATGCTACCATGAACATGTATGCATGCAAAAATGACATAAGGGCCGAAGTTTCAAGACTTGACACCATAGATGGGAATTAACTTATTACCTTAGGCTTGAGTATAATGGAAGAGATGAAGGTCTCACTTCTTCATGTCTGCTTCAGCTTCCCAAGTAGCACTTTTGATGGATGCCACATGTTTGTTTCTCAACCTCGTTACTTGTCTATCCAATATTTCCACCGAAACATCCTCATAAGTCAAGTTATCTTCTACAATACCCACAACCTCCAAATTCACTATAGAGCTTAGGTCACCTACTTATCACTCCTAAATTCACCTCCCAATTAAGATATAAGCGGGCCCTGTTCAAATATAGAACCTAATGATGGTTAGGGTTGATCTCACGAGGAATATGGTCTAGACTTGGAGTAATTGAAGCAATTCAGATGAATTAATCAACTTACTTCTAAAGAGGGGGGTTTCATGTAAAAACAATAATTCAATCCTAAGCAAAGATCAATAGACAATGCAAGTGTTGCTAATTCAGTGAGAAAAGTTACTAGGGTATTGTGTTCCCCATGAATTCCTCACGCAATATAACTTAATAATTATAGCCTTTTCTAGTGTGTAGAATATAGAACTGGTAAGTTATGTTTACCTAATTCCTTGGGCTGGCAACTAGAAAAATTTCACCACACAACTTGGTCCATCTATGGGTGTCGCATTACTAATCCTTACCTTGTCCAAGTACAACCATCCCTTGGGTCATTCAGGTTGATTAGATGAGTGTGTTCATGTCAAATCCTATTATTTATCCCATTTCCCATTTATTACCCCCTTGGGCCAGTGAGTAAGAATAAGGCGACTTCTAACATTGGCCATCCATTAAAAAACATTCAAAATGAAGAAATAAATAATACATGTATGCATACTTTCTAAGGATTACAAATTATTTAGTTTTTTACTTTATTAGTTCTTAATGGTTCCCATAATCCTAGTTGTGGATTTAGCTACTCATGTTCATTGTAGATGGAAGAATCATGTTATGAATTTTCATAATTAAACACTTACAACAACGAATTGAAGAACAATAAATCCAAATTCTCGATGTAAATCATAATACTGAAATCCAATATAAGAATAAAAGTTGTCTTCTCAAAATCTCCTAGAACACACTAAAATAATGTAATAATCTGAAGTTTGTAGTTCTACATGTCTAAAAATACCTAAATTGAAAATATTTATCATAAAAGAAAACCAAATCCTAAAATGATTAGGAAAACTGGAATTGGGGCCTTCCAGAAGCTGAGTTACAGGTCGTATTATGTTTATGTCTCATGGAAGGGTCTCATAATTTGTCTCTTCGAAATCAGCCTGCCATGTATGAACTAGTTCTTACAAACCATAGAATGACTTATCGACCATAGGTGCCTTTGTCCTGTTAACTTTCAGCAACTATGCAAATCTCTAGGTCTTTCATTGACGAACTGGTCCACAGATCATCAAACAAACAAGGACACATCCTGTTAATTCGTAGATTCAACTTTAGCAAAATTGTCCCTCACTAGTTCAAGACTACGAACCCCACCTACGACTCATGGATTGAATCAAGAACTATAAATGGTCTCATACATCAACGAAAAACTACACTGTGTACAAATCAGCACAAAAACTCCCCGACTCTTTTAATCCTACAAAATCAACATAAAAACACATCTAACATACTAACATCACTTAGAGAACACACAAAATCCAAAGTTTAAAGCATTAAAAGTGTCATGTTTTTGTGGCACATCAACACCCTAAACTTAAAATTGTTGCTTGTCCTCAAGTGACAAACTTAATCTAACATAAGCAGTACAACAAAATCATCGACCTCAATCTCATGGCGTACATCATATCTCAGTGAATCACAGATGCCCAGCCAAACTATCAGTGTATGTATAAGATAGCTAGCAAACAAACTCAAGCAGATCAATACATGATAGAGTAAATTTAACAAGCATGAAAATGTATATAAACAACAATCACTGAGAAAGTCCATAATTAGAAATGTAATTCAAGTGCCGTCAGAAAACAAAGTCTCATTTGTCACTCAAATTGATGTATTTTGATTCAATGCTAGGGACTGAAAACCACGCTCACACTCCTAATTGATATTCAACATTGTGTTCAATACCACAGGCTTGCCCATATATTCATGATCATCACATTCAACTAGTTGGACTAGGATCACTATAGGACTTTCTTAGCTTATAACGTAGGCTCGGGTGACTTTGTATGATATTTTTGGAACATAGTGACTAATGACACTCTTTGACACTGCATTATTTTACTCTTTGCCTTACCAACTCTGGTATTTTAATTTATTAGTCCCTTTTTTATATTTCAAACACTTTCACCACTTATTCTACTTTTCAGCTTAATTGTCGTTCAATGTTTTCCATTCTTTTTCTTTTCAGCTCATATTTTTGGCATTTATTTACTTTTCTCACACCCGTTTCATATTGTTTCCTTTTTCATTGTACTCCTATTCTCCTCTTCCCATCTTGCTGTGATTTCTTTGCAACAAACACCCTCAACTTAGGCTTGTGACCTGAGTTGAGGTGCACGAACCAGGGCCAAATTTGGTAGCCACCCTCAACCTAGGATTTTAGCTTGAGTTGAGGTGCACAACATTCAAGAAGGGACTAGGGAAAAATTCAAGATTTACACAGACAAAATGGTTCGATAACTCAGGTATTTACAAAGAAAGGGTACATGTCACGACCCAAGCCTAGGGCCTAGACGTGACATGGTGAATGGGAGACTCAAGACAACCCAAAATAGCCTATTACATATCATTAGCACATCCTTGGTTGTGAAAGCTTAAATCTAAGAATAACAAGTAGCAAATAAATTCTAGGGGAAACGGGATTTTGGACATCAACTATGGGGACACATGGGGAAGAGAAATTGCATGAATCATAAAGCAAATAATGTCTAAGGGGTGGGAAAGTAGGACTCACGCTATGGGGGTAATCTCGGGACTAGTGACTTTCATATCTTCAATCAATAAACAACAAGCATAGAAGAGGATAAATGAACTAAGGGAAGTCTTGCATAGAATATAAAGATATAATAGGAGTCAAGCTCATTACATAATAGTTATATTCAACAACACCTCTATCCAGAATGGAACGAGGGCCAAGACATGCTTCCAGGATCACCCTCAACTAGAAAATATCCATAAATACATAAGACTTAATTAAGCATAAGGAAAATGGATGTTGTCCCCATAATGGAGGACTCACCAAAGAAATCTTTAAGTAATCCAGCTAGCCACGTAGAGGAGGATTAATATGACATGCATGAATGGTGCTTGTGTCAAAATATGCATAGAGATAATCAAACTTGCATAACATATATACATACATATGTGAGAGGACACCATAACCAACATATAAGACCAAGCGAGCTACTACTTGGAATTCTGATGCATGACCCCTCAACGAAAAAGAGGTGGTCTACTTGCCAAGGTAAACCAAACTTAACCCACATAGTGGGTAACTTGACCTAGATGGATCCACTAGTAACTCCCGTTTATAAAGCATAACACAAACCTATGGTGGCACATAGTTAAGAGACCAAGACTTTGTATAAGGACCCCTTAGGTCGAGCCCCCACCTTAAGCCTCCTTCGGTGCTAAGTCTAACCCTTGGAATACTTAACATAATCATAAATATCATTATAGCTTAAAAGACTTGTAAAATCATGATAACATGGAATAAGTAGCTCATTCACATAACTTGACCTCTACAAGTAAGCATATACCTTACACTAGAGGGTAAAATCATTCATAAACTTGACCCCTTCCGGTGGTATAGCTTTACACAAGAGGGTGGAAAATTCATAAACTCGACTCTTCTTGTGGACATTGGTGAGTACATGAGGCTTTAACACTTATCATACTTGACCCCTTCATGTAGACAATATTCATTCTCAAGAGGGTAGAATATAGCATAAGGACTCAACATTTTCTTGTAAATCATGGGAACTTTTCATGAGTTCAATACATGCTTAGGAGTCCACATAATCATCTCATGCTTGTCTTGAAAATCATGTAATAACCTTTCTCATGTAATTTTAGTCAAGTATGGTGGGTGAATGCACATATACTCAAAATCATGTAATTTAATAACATATTCATGAAGAATGTGAATCCATTTTAATTAAAGGATCAAATCAATCAACCCACTAATGTAGTAGAAAGAAACCCAAATTTAATATCATAAAATCTGTCTTAAAATTCATTACCTTTATGGTTCATAACATGCATGGGTTCAAACTTTATAATCTAAAATATTGGGACAAACCTTCAATAGACATTCATGCATAAATAGTAAATACTTGAAGAACCTAAGCTAAATTTGTATACGTAATACCTAATAAAGTTTTACCCATAACCATCATTACTTGAAATCATGAAACTTGAATAATGAGAAGAGGATTGGCTTCATGGGTGAAAGGATTCCCATAAATGAGTTCCACAAACCTTGGTTGATAGGAGGTGGAAAACCTTAGAGGAA
The DNA here is from genome assembly GCA_038996855.1 of Solanum aculeatissimum. Lineage (NCBI taxonomy): Eukaryota > Viridiplantae > Streptophyta > Magnoliopsida > Solanales > Solanaceae > Solanum > Solanum aculeatissimum. Next base: position 21,009 of record JBCEWC010001667.1, on the reverse strand, counting down.
ATAGTGAGAATCTGAATCGCTAGCTTGGCCTTCTTACTTGCAACCTTGGAGGAGGCTTGAGAGTGTTTGGGACTTAGAAGAGTTTCGCGAGAGGAAGAATGAGAGAATTAGGGTTGAAAAGGATAATAAGGGAATCTTAGAGGGGTAATACGACATATTTTAATTTCCAAAAGGTAGGAAATATCGACTTTCCCCTTTTTAAAAACCTGGCCGAACATATCCATGAAACCCCGATTATGGGTCGTGGACAATTCCATTAGTCGTGGAACCTCTCGTGGATCAGGGGCCCTTAAAACATGAGCCACTAGAACATCCTACGAAACCCCCTTCATGACCTATGAAACGTTATATCAGTCATGAAGTTCCCTCATAAACCACTCCTTATATTAGACTAAATTGTGGCCCTTAAGGTCCCTTTTCACGAAGTGAGTTCACGAGTCGAAGAGCATTCTACGGCTCGTACCTTAGGTCTCATAAATCCTTATGGTGTTCTCTTAATAAGTCATTTCTAGCCTCCTACTTCTACGAGACCATCCACGAGTTGTGGATCACTTCACGGTCATAGACCATTTTGCGAAACAGGTTCTCAGGGTATTTTCTTCTGCTGTCAATATTTACAAGGTCTTTAACCATGAAGGTGTTTCAATATCTCCCCGTTGAGATCATTCATCCTCGACTGAGGTAAGTTTATCTTGAATGGAGTAGGAATAGGAACCATATCATGTCAAAATACAAAAATGCAACTCAAACATTGACTTTGTAAACACTATCAAAATCATGCATCAATTATCATTCAAAAATCAATTTCAGGATCATGCATGCATGCAATAAGAGAGTAAGGCTAAAATTCAAGAATTGACATCATAGACAGGATTTAGTATTTACCTTAGGCATGATTAAAGTGGAAGAGGTACAGATATCACTTTTTCATATCCGCTTCGACTTTTCATGAGGCACTTTCGGCTTGTTGATTCTTCCAAAGAATTTTGACGGACACCATATCTTTGTTTCTCCATCTTTTCACTTGCCTATCTAATATTTTCATGGGAACCTCCTCATATGTCAAATTTTCTTCTACAACACCCACCACGTCCAAAGGTGCAATAGAATTTGGGTCACTTACACACTTTCTCAACAGGGATGCATGGAAGACTGGGTGAACCATGCCCAACTCCTTAGGCAATTCCAATTCATAGGCAACCTTTCCGACTCTCCTCAAAATTTTATATGGCTCTACAAATCTTGGGCTCAACTTTCCCTTCTTACCAAATCGAACCACAACCTTCATGGGCGAGATTAAACCCAATCATCAACGTTAAACTCAAGATCTCTCCTTCTCACATCGGCGTAGGACTTTTGTCTACTTTGAGCCGTTCTAAATATCTCCCTAATGAACCTCACCTTCTCCAAAGCTTCCATGACCAAATTTAGACCTAAAAAGGTAATTTCCCCCACATCAAACTACCCAAGCGGGGATCTACAACCATAAAGATCTTCAAAGGGAGACATTACGAGACTGGAGTGATAAATATTATTTCAAGAAACTCGATGAGTGGAAGATGATCATCACAACCACCATTAAACTCCAAAACATAGTCCCTAAGCATATCCTCAAGAATTTGAATTGTCCTCTTGGCCTGACCATCCGTTTAAGGATGAAAGACCGTGCTAAGCTTAACCTTGGTACCAAGACCCTTTTGAAATGATTTCCAAAAATGAGAAGTGATTTGAGTACCTCGGTTAAAAATGATAGACAGTGGTACCCCATGCAACCTTACCAATTCATTAATGTATAGCTTGGCATAGTCTTCGGCACCATAAGTCATTTTAACCGATAGGAAGTGAGCCGACTCTGTCATCTATCAACAATAACCCAAATGGGGTCAAAATTCTTTCTAGTCTTCGGTAACCCTATCACGAAATCCATGTTAATCTCTTCGCACTTCCAAGTAGAAATCTCTATGTCTTGGGCTAGGCCACCCGACCTTTGGTGTTCTGCCTTGACTTGTTGGCAATTATGACAACCAGCTATGAACTTAGCTATATCTCTTTTCATACCGCCCCACCAATACACTTCTCTCAAGTCTCTATACATCTTTGTAGACCCGGGATTGATAGAGCAGGATGAGTTATGTGCCTCCTTCAGAATCATATTCCTCAATTCTTCAATATTAGGTATGCACAACTAATCTTTATACCTAAGAAAACCATTTCCCCCTTGGGAGAAAACCTCCAGCTTACCATCCTCCATTAAAGATTTCAATTCTAGAAGAGTGGGATCGAGGTCTTTCTTGGATTTGACCTCTTAAATCAAGGAAGACTTATAACCATCCACAACCACCATGCTCCCATATTCAACCTCATCCAATCTAACACCCAACCTATCCAACTGATGGACTTCTTTGTCCAATTCTTTCCTGACCTCATCAACATGAGCTATACTCTCCATGGGCACCTTACTTAGAGCACCAGCCATAATATTAGCATTATCGGGATGATAGTGCATGCTCATATCATAGTCCTTGAGGAGTTCCATCGACCTTCTTTGTCTCAAATTATGATTCTTTTGGGTGAACACATATTGAAGACTCTTATGGTCAGTGAACACATCCACATGAACTTCATATAACTAATGATGCCATATCTTTAGAGCAAACACCACAACTGCTAGTTCGAGATCATGGGTGGGATAATTATGCTCATGCACCTATAGTTGCCTAGAAGCAAAGGCTATGACCTTACCATCTTGCATTAGTACACACCCCAACCCAACCCTTGAAGTATCACAATAGACCGTAAACCTTTCTAACCCTTTCAGTAGAGTCAAAATAGGAGCAAACATAATCTTCACTTTTAACGTTTTGAAAGCCCTTTAACATCCTTTAGTCCAAACAAATTTGCCTTTTTTTTGGGTAAATTTGGTCAAAGGGGAAGCAATGGAAGAAAAACCATTTACAAACCTCTAGTAGTGCCCTGCTAAGCCCAAGAAACTCCTAATATCCGTTGGAGTCAAGGGCCAAGGCCAATTTATTATCACTTTTGTCTTCTTAGGGTCCACTTTGATCCTATCACCCGGCACCACATGCCCTAGGAATGAAACTTCTCTCAATCAAAACTCACATTTATCAAATTTGACAAACCACCCTTCTTCCCTCAAAATTTGCAACAGTATCCTCAAGCGATTCACATGCTCCTCCTTACTTTGGGAGTACATAAAAATGTCATCAATGAATACGATCACAAACAAATCAAGGTAGGGTTTAAAAACCTTATTCATCAGATCCATAAATATTGACAGTGCATTAGTTAAGCCAAATGACATCACCACAAACTCAAAGTGCCCATACCTAGTCAGAAAAACCGTCTTAGGAACATCAAATCCCTCACCCTAAATTGGTGGTACCTTGACTGGAGATCAATATTAGAGACATGACTAACCCCTTGTAGTTGGTCAAATAGATCATCTATCCTTGGCAAAGGATACCTGTTCTTTATGGTGATCTTATTGAGTTGCCGATAGTCAATGCACATACTAAGGGAGCCATCCTTTTTGCCTAAAAATAACACTAGTGCACCCCAAGATGACTTACTAGACCTTATGAAACCCTTCTCCAATAAGTCCTTCAATTGGTCCTTTAGTTCTTTTAACTCTGCCAGAGCCATATGGTAAGAGAAAATAGAAATGGGTTGAGTATTGGAGAGGAGATCTATGCTAAAGTCTATTTCCCTTTCGGGAGGAATACCGTGAAGCTCTTTAGGAAAAACATCTAGAAACTCATTAACCACCAGAACTGACTCAATGAGAGAGGTTTTGGACTCAATATCCCGAACCCTCACAAGATGGTGAATGAAACCTCTAGAAATTAACTTTCGAGCCTTAAGACAAGAAATAAACCTACTCTTGACAATCAAATCATGACCATCACATTCAAAATGGGTTAATTAAGAATTTTAAATTTGACCTTACAAGTTCTACAATCAATGGAAACATGATATGCATGTATCTAGTCCATCCCAAGAATAATATCAAAATCTACCATTTAAAGTTCAACAAAATCACAAGGAAGGACTTTATGCATTGTGGATACGATACAACCCCTATAGACTCTTCTAGCAACTACAAACTCATCAACAGGGGTAGACAACTAAAAGGGTTCACATAGTGACTCAGGACGTACATAAAGCTTGTTAGCAATAAAAGGAGTTATAAAGGAAAGGGTGGCACCCAGATCCAACAAAGAATATACATCAAAATCAAAGGCCTTTAACATACTGGTAACAACATCGGACATCTCATCCACTCATTGACTCCCTTGAAGTGCATAGAACTGATTATGACGTGGAGCACTTCCTTGTTGGCCACCTTGGGCTCTTTGATTAATATAAGCGCCTTGTCCTTGATGGCGACAATCGTTACCCTTGTTGTGAGCATAGGGGAAATCAACAACCTTGTGGCCCATCTTACCTCATTTATAGCAAGCATTTGAATCCCTTAAGAATTTGCCACTATGAGTTCTCTCGCATTTTTGGAACCTTGTAAAAGTTATTCCATCATTTCTTCCTTGTGCCCTAGAGTTGGGCACCCTATCATTAGCCAACCTTGGGAGTTAGGAATTGGACGACCCTTGACCTTGGAATTTGTGGCCTTGTTGAAGGCGATCACCCTTAGTGTCTTGAAAACAACTATCACACTGAGTCCTCTTGATCTCCCTACTCTTTCTTTTCCTAAGCTTCTCCCCTTCAAGTTTCTCTACATAAGTCATGAGCCAAGACAACTCCATATCACCCACAAGCATAGTGGTGCGACACTCTTTATTCACCAAATTATACACTCTTGACACAAATTGTTCATCCTAGCCCTAGGGTCGACAACTAAGTGAGGAGCATACTTAGAGAACTTGTTGAACTTGAGGGTATACTCCCTCACACTCAATGAGACTTGCTTGAGATTCATGAATTCCATCATCTTTGCCTCTCTTAACTCTATAGGGAAGAAATGATTTAGGAAAGCATCTTTAAACTCCTCCCATGGGATGAGGCCACCTTTCTCCCTCTCTTCCTCCCATTGGGTGAACTAAATTTGCGCAATGCCCTTAAGTTGATAGGCCTTAAGTTCTTCCTTCTACTCTGAGATCACGCCCATGATAGCAAGCACCTTGTATATCTCATCAATATATTCTTAGGGGTCCTCCTCTATTTTGGAGCAAGGAAACTCTGGAGGATTCACTCTCGTGAAATATCTCACCCTAGAGGCCGGTGTGAGAGCATGGGAATCTTAGGCTCCTTGGTTCAATTGGTTAGTTACCATTTGTTCCAACATAGATATGATATTTTGATACTCGGTGTGTGTGACCCCTTCCTTGTCTTGTTGAGCTCGAGAAACCTGAGGGGCCAAATCACCCTCAGGGGTAGGAGATCGTTGAGGAATTCTCCTTGGCGGCATGATCTAAAATCTCAAAAGAACATTTGTTAGGAGAAATGGAAAATCTTAGTTCAATACTACAACATGACATAGATCATAAAGAAGTGAACCATTTCCTAGAACCTTTCATAGCTTCCCACTCATAGTTGTGGTGCCTTCATAACCATGAATAAGACTCTACTTGACGCATTGTCTTGGATTTTTGAGGACCATTTACTAACCTAGTGCTCTGATACCAAGCTTGTCACGACCCAAGTATAGGGCCTAGATGTGACACAGCGAATGGGAGACCCGAAGGCAACCCAAACTAGTCTCTTACATATCATTGGCACATCCTTGGTTGTGGAAGCTTAAATCTATGAATAACAATTAGAAAACAAATTCTAGGGGAAACAGGACTTTGGACATCAACTATGGGGATACATGGGGCAGAGGATTTGCATGAGTAACATAGTAAATAATGTCTAAGGGGAGGATAAGTAGGACTCACGCTATGGGGGGTATTCCCGGGACATGGGACTTTCATCTCTTCAATCAACAAACAACAAGCATAGAAGGAGATAAAGGGACTAAGGGAAGTCTTGCATAGAATATAAAGACATAATAGGAGTCAAGCTCATTACATAATAGTCATATCCAACAACACCTCTATACAAAATGGAACGGGGACTAAGATGTGCTTATGGGCTCACCCTCAACTAGAAAATATCCAAAAATACATAAGACTTAATTAAGCATAAAAGGAAAATGGATGTTGTCCTCGTAATGGAGGACACACCAAAATAATCCAGCTAGCCACATGGAGGAGGATGAATAGGAGCTCCGATCCCTACATGGTGAGATCATGTAGGCAGAAGAGTATGTGCTAGTACTTGGAATGTACTAAGTATGTAGGGTGCAATGCAAGCAAGGAAACGTAGTATAACATTACAAAATGCATAATTATAATCAATAGATAATAGATCAATATGACATGCACTAATGGTTCTTGAGTTAAAATATGCATAGAGACAATCAAACTTGCATAGAATAGGTACATACATATGTGGGAGGAGACCTAACCGACATATAAGATCAAGCGAGCTACTACTTGGAATTCTGATGCATGACCCCCCACCGAAAAATAAGTGGTCTACTTGCCAAGGTAAACCAAACTTAACCCCACATAGTGGGTAACTTGACCTTGATGGATCCACTAGTAAAAAACCCATTTAGAGAGCATAACATAAAGCTATGGTGGCACATAGTTAAGAGACCAAGACTTTGTATAAGGATCTCTTCAGTCGAGCCCCCACCTTAACCCTCCTTCTGTGCTAAGTCTAATCCCATGGAATACTTAACATAATCATAAATATCATTATAGCTTGAAAGACTTGTAAAATCATGATAACATGGCATGAGTAGTTCATTCACATAACTTGACCCCTATAAGTGAGCATATAGCTTACACTAGAGGGTAAAAACATTCATAAACTTGATCCCTTCTAGTGGTATAGATTTACACAAGAGGGTGGAACATTCGTGAACTTGACCCCTTCTTATGGACATTGGTGAGTACATGAGGGTATAACACTTATCATACTTGACCTAATTTATGTAGACAATATCCATTCTCAAGAGGGTAGAATATAGCATAAGAACTCAACATTTTCTTGTAAATCATAGGAGCTTTTCATGAGTTCAATACATGTTTAGGAGTCCACATAACCATCTCAAGCTTGTCTTAAAAATCATGTAATAACCTTTGTCATGTAACTTTAGTCAAATATGGTAGGTGAATTCACATATACTCAAAATCATGCAATTTAATAACATACTCATGAAGAATATGAATCCATTTCACTTGAAGGATCAAATCAATCAACCCACCTATGTAGTAGAAAGAAACCCAAGCTAAATTTGTATACATAATGCCTAATAAAGTTTTACCCATAACTATTATAGCTTGAAAGCATGAAACTTAAATAATGAGAAGAGGATTGGCTTCATGGGTAAAAGAATTCCCATGAATGAAGCCCACATACCTTGGTTGATAGGAGGTGGAAAACCTTAGATGAAATAGTGAGAATCCAAAACCCTAGCTTTGCCTTCTTACTTGCAACCTTGGAGGACGCTTGAGATTGTTTGCACTTAAAAGAGTTTTGCGAGAGGAAAAATGAGTGAATTAGGGTTGAAAAGGTTGATAAGGGGATCTTAGAGGGGTAATACGATGTAGTTTAATTTCCAAAAGGTAGGAAAGGTTGATTTTTCCCTTTTAAGAAACTTGGTTGGACTAGTCCATGAAACCCCGATTACAGGTCGTGGACCAATCCACGAGTCGTGAAACCTCTTATTGAGCAAGGATTCTTTAAATATGGACCACTAGAACTTCCTACGAAACCCCTTTCATGATCCATGAAATGTTATGTGAGTCGTGAAGTCCTCTCGTAAACCACTTCTTGCCTTAGACAAAATTTTGGCCCTTAAGGTCCCTTTCCACGAAGTGAGTTCATGAGTCATAGAGCATTCTATGGCTTGTACCTTAGGTCTCGTAAATCCTTCCTATGTTCCCTTAAAAAGTCATTTCTCCCTGCCTACTTGTACGAGACCATCCATGAGTCGTGGATCACTTCTCGAATCATGGACTATTTCGTGAAACTAATTCTCAAGGTATTTTCTTCTGTTATCAACATTCCCAAAGTCTTCAACCATGAGGGGAGTTTTAGTACATGTATGGATCATATTAGGATTAAGGGATACATACTGCATTTGGTTGGTTATTTTAGGCTAGGTTGACTATTATAAACAATGACCTATGATCCTTTTCTAACCAACTAACCTATAGTCTCAGTCAGAGTAATAGGGCATGTTCTGGATTAAAACACAATATAAGAACTACATGATAAAGCTCACACACGTTTGGCACTGAATACATTGTCAATGTAGACTCTCATATCATGGTTTTATCATAATTAACCCTATCTTATAAAAAATATAACTATCAACTACGGATCCAACATGGTAGTTATCAAAACTACCTATTAGCATATCATAAACTTTAAAAAATAGATGGGTATCATTTTTTAGTATAAATTAATATATGCCACCTATATTAGTATAATAAGCTATCGATACTACTAATACATCCTAAACATGTTGGTTCAATGGAAAGTAAATGTCCTTAGGGAAAGAACATATGAAAGAAAACCCCATGGACTCAAAATTTAGAGTAGATATAGGCCTTGGTTACTCAGATTTCACTGAGGCATATAAATACCTACACCCCATCAAAAAATCCTTGCATTATACTCGATTCAACAAAACAAAATAAAATCTAATGTAGGGGTAAAAAAGGAACTTATCTGGGCGTCTAAGCGCCAATCTCAGACTGTGAATCACCACCCTCAACTTGTTAGGAGTTCTCCTTAGTCACGATGGTCTGTCTAGATTATCCATCACCCATCACCATTACCTGCTCACGTGTCTGCCGAACCACCTCATCAAGTATAGAGGCTTGTCTAGCAACCTCTAGCTACTGTCTCTCTAGCTTCTCAGCATGTCACCAAGCAACCTCAAGATCACCAACTCTCGTGCGTTACCTCTTCCTAGAGGATCAGGCTGTGGGCTCCTCTACAAACAGGTCTAGCACTGGTGTAATAATCTCTGGCATGTGGATCATTAGGTGTGTTGGAGCTACATTCCTCATCTCATCAAAGAGCTATTGAATCTCCATCCGGATGGTAATCATGTCGTGAATCTGAGTCTAACTGAGGCAGTCCTCCACCCGTCTCTCAAAGTCTCCCACAAAACCATGAAGTAATGTCAACCTCTTATCAAGTGCAACCATATAGCGCTCCTGCATGCGCTCATCAGACTCAAAAATAGCCTTGAAAACCCAAGGCCTGATCTATTATAATAAGTAAGTCAATTGAGATTCAATGTGAGCCTAGAGCTAACCAGGGCCTAAATAGACTCCATGGATACGTAAGCCATACCCAAGAGCTTAGGATGTATTGGTATGACCTATGGTACAGTGGAGGTAGTAGGAGTGAGGCCTTAACAATAGGTGTAGGAACAGATACCCAGTTGACATCCTTGCCTCTCTCAGTAATGTGGCTGGAAATTTCAATAAGGCAGTCTTTCAGACCACATCTCTCATAACAACATGATCCCGTGTCTGACCAAATTTATAATCAAACTTTGCTCTAGTCACTAGGGGCTGATAGTCGGGACCAAATAAAAACCTATGGACAGTGGCCTCTGATAAATCTACTAGAACATCTCGCACCAACATCCAGGTCAATTTGGGCTGAGGAAGAGGCTTCGCCTTCTTCGGCATAGCCTCAAGAATTATAGTTATGTAGGAGGCATAAAAATTACAACCTAGCACTGGGAATACTTTCTTGATGGTGTTGCTAGCCAATCCAAGTTGTATCGAGCCATCATGTCATGGAGGATTGACCCACTATCAAACTCAGTTTTCACTATACGAGGCTTCTCAAATATGGTTCAGGTATGTTGGCCTCCATCATCCTACTGGAAGTCCTCACTATGAATAGCCAACATTTACTTGACGCACTAGTGTCTCAGTGGCTCGGCTATAGGAACTGGTAGTATGGTGGATTTTCCTGAATCTGCGAACTCTGATCTCGACTCATCATCTAACCCTGAGTCATCTCTATTTGGGGAGCTTGATTGGGACCCTTATCTTGAATTTGTCATTTGTGTAGAGCTGCTAATATCTCTCTCCTCATACTATGAAGGTTGTGGTGTAATGGCTGGTGATTGGGCCGGTACTATCTTCCTAGACACTGCCCTATTTCATCTTAGCTCGATGCCCTTATCTAGTTGGGCATCAAGATCCTCTACAGATCCACTGACCTCTGACTCCATTGGCTTGTAACAGAGTCTATCACGAAGTACCTTAATATCCTCACGTCTAGGGCAGGGGCACATGATATCTATAAACACAACAATATAAGCACACATGAGTCCCAAGGAATCCAAAAAGAAAAACAAAAATCAATAAAAATATTTCACAGAAAGAACTATGAAGGCTCACCTATGGGTCGTAGAAGGCCTTTATAGAAACAGGACAACAATGTTTTAAGTTATTAGAATTTCAACTACGGACTCAATCAAGTCTCGTGGTTTAAATCACAGGTCGTAGACTTGGTCATAGATGTAGAGTCAACATAATATCCAACATATATTGGAAACTATGAACATTGTTTATGGGATGTAGTAGGAACTACGACTCGTAAACAAGTTCATCCTGTCAACTTTTGGAAATTTCAAATTGTTGATACCCATTTATGAGGGGCAATTACGGTCCAAGAGTGAAACCATAAGCCATAAAAGACCCTCATAATTTTGAAGAAACAACAATTGAACTTCCCAAGTCTAAATTTGTTTCCAATACATTAATTATATGACTAAAATCAGCTAGTGCTCGGTCAATGAAAAATATAAATAATTATAGGGTACATAGACTAGTCCACATTATCAGGGTACACAAAATTAATCCAATTGAAATACAATGACAGGTCAAAAATAGTGCAAAATTATCAACATGTAACCAAAAAAAACCATTCAGCCCAAACTTATTCAAGTTGAAATTACCATCCTACCCCTCATGTATTCCTTTAGTCAGAATTATGAAAATACACTCTCAATATAATTCAGACCATCAGTGATTACACAAGGATTCTTATCAACTAGGCATGAGTATATTCATTCAACAAAATTTCAAGGCCAATATATTCAATAAAACAGTACAACTACTCCAATTAACTTTCAAGATTAATCAATCCTAGGGTAAGAAGATAATGAAATTCGTCCATACTAGTTATCATTGGCCAATAAATCAAATTCTAAAAAGTAGGAAGGTTGCAAGTGAGATACATACTGGAATGTCGAGATTATAGCCTAAATAAAGATGAAAAAGTAAAATAGAGAAAGTCCTAGGCTTGTCGTAATTGTGAATAAGTGGCCAGAATTGCGGCAAAAAAATATGGTGTGGTGGTCGGAGTTGATGTTGGTCATCGACAATGAGGAAGAAGAGTAGGGTTCATTTGGGGATTTTTATTTTTTGAGTAAATGAGGGGAAAAAGTTTATATACCCCCTTTTTTTATTCTTTAATCAGGTCGGGTAAAAGTGGAATTTGATTCCACAAAACCCCGATTACTTGCCGTATAAAGTCCTATTGCTCATAATTTTATGTTTCGTGATTTCAAAAAGATACTTAATAGAGTTTAACTTCTACGAATCCAACAATGGATCATAGAATATTCTACAACTCATAGGATATGTTCGTAGGAGCACCCAACACTTAGCAAAATCTCCAAAAACTTACCTAGAATCCATGAACTCCATTTACGGACTGTAATCTATTGTAAAGTGGGCTCGCAGATTTGAAGTGCACAATTTCCTGTTCACTGGAAATGGTTCTATGATCGGTTCCATGAGTCGTGGTTCAAACCATAGTTCGTATACTAACTCATAGTACCTAAATTTCTCACTTTTGATACTGGTTTGCTACCTTAACCCTGTTCCTTCATATTCTCAAAAGAATGAATAGTTACCCTATAACTTTCCAATTTGTGAGTCTAAAAATACAACAAAAATATAAGCATTTAAACTACCTTTGAGTGCAAAAACAAAATTTAATATAAATACATGAAAACTATGACTAGTATCTTGAGTTGACTCCCAAGTAGCGCCTGATTTATTATCGCGGCACGACTCAGACTACTTGGTTACTCAGGATTCACCAAGTGTCCATACTCCTAATATCTTAACTTCATCAGCATTATCAAAGTATGGTTTGATTCTTTATCCATTGACCTAGGATGACCTTGTGCCATCCTTGTACTCTAACTCAATAGCCCCATGGTTGAAAACATATGTGACCTTGTAGGACCCAACCATTTGGACTTGAGCATTCCAAGAAACAACCTCATCCTTGAATTGAATAATAAAACCAAGTCTCCTGGTGTGAACTAACGATGCTCATTATGATAGTCATGATATAGCTTCATACTTTGTTTATACAATTCTGAGCTCTCATATTCCCTCAACTGAAACTTATCGAGCTCATTGAGTTAGCTCAACCTTGAATTAACTACATTATTCCAGTCCAGATTTATATTGTTGAGTGCCTACATCACCTTGTGCTCAAGCTCTACAGGTAAGTGGCAAGCTCAACCAAAGACAAGTTGGTAAGAAGATTACCTATGGGAGTCTTGAAAGAAATCCAGTATTCCTATAATGCAACATTTAGCATTTGCGCCCAATTTGTTCGATTTGCATTCACTGTCCTGGATAGAATTTGTTAAATCTCCCTATTAGATACCTCAACTTTTCCATTAGTTTGCGGATGATAAGGTGTTGCCACACTATGTTTCACCCTATAATTCAAGCGTAAATGCTTCCACCCATTTTAATACATAGTCCATAGTAACCAGAATACACTTATTCCCACACGAACTGACAAACAATCCCATTAGGTTTGTCCCCCAAACATCAAACAACTCAATCACCATAATAAGGTTTATAGGGAGCTCATGATTTTTGGAAACTCCACCTTCTCTTTGGAACTTGTCATAAGCTTTAGCATAATCATGGGTATCTTGGTGGATGGTTGGCTAATAGTAGCTACACTGCAAAATTTTATGTGTTATCTGAATTCCACTATGATGCCCACCGACCAATGATGAATGACAAGCCTCCAAAATTCTCATCATCTCTGCCTTAGGAACATAATGATTAATGATCCCATCTACACAAACCTAAAACAAATACGGTTAATCCTAGAAATTTGTTTCACATCAGACATAAACTTAGGTGATGGTGAGATCTCAATTCATGTGGTACAACATTACTGACTAAGTAGTTTGCATAATCCATGAACCATGGTATCAAATTATATGATGCCGCCAATACTCTCTCATCAAGGAACTAATCATCAATCTCCACCCCATCGTTGAACTTTGCTATAGCTTAAACCTCAAGTCTGGAAAGGTGGTCAACAACTTGATTCTCTGTCCTCTTCCTGTCAATAACCTTAAAATCAAACTCATGGATAAGAAGTACCCATCAAATCAACCTTGGTTTAGCATCCTTCTTCACCATTAAGTACGATAATGCTGAATGATCAATATGTACAAAGACGTTGGTTCCCAAAAGATATAATCTAAATTTCTCAAAGGCAAAGACCACTAGAAGTAAAGCTTGCTCAGTGAAAGTGTAGTTATTTTGTGTTGCATTGAGGGACTTGCTGGCATAGTAAATGGAATAAAGTATCTTCTCTTTGTTTTTTCCCAATACCACACTAAGTGCAACCCCACTTGCATCACACATAATCTCAAATGGCTAAGTCCAATATGGAGAAACTATGATAGGCACTGATATCAACCTCTATTTCAACCCTTCAAATTTCTTTAGACATGCACCATCAAACACGAACTTAGCATCCTTCTCAAGTAGCTTGCACAAGAGATGTGCAATCTTTGAGAAGTCTTTTATGAACCGTCAATACAATCTTGCATGTCCCAAGAAACTCCCTACACCTTTTACAAAGATAGGTGGAGGGAACTTCTCAATGACCTCAACCATAGCTATATCAACTTCTATACCTTTGATGGAGATCCTTTATCCCAGCACAATGCCTTCCTTTACCAAGAAGTGACATTTTTTCCAATTCCATAGAAGGTGACACTCCTCACATTTGCTTTAGCACATCATGCAAATGGCTCAAGTAATCTTTGAATGAATCTCCAAACATACTAAAGTCAGCCATAATCACCTCAATAGTGTCCTCTATCATATCTGAGAAGATAAATATCATGCATCTCTAAAATATAATTGATGTATTACACAATCCAAATGGCATTCTGTTGAATGTGAAGGTGTCATAAGGACATGTAAAGGTCTTCTCTTTGTCCTCTAGAGAAATAAATATCTTATTGTAGCCTGAATAACAATCAAAACAATAGTACCAACCTTTACCCGCCAAGCGATCAAGCATGTGCTCCATGAAAGGCATAGAGAAGCGATCCTTCTTAGTCAACGCATTCATTTTGCAATAGTCCATGTAAACACTCCAACCTACGACTGATATCATGGAAATTAACACATTGCTAGCATTAGGAATCACAGTGATACTTTCTTTCTTTGGAACACACTAGATCAAACTCACCCATTCACTATCAGCAATCGGATATATCACACTCGTGTCCAACCACTTAATTATCTCATTGTGTATAACCTCCTATATTAGTTGGTTGAGACATCTTTAGTGCCCAATACTTAGCTTATAATCTTTGACAAGTTGAATCTTGTAAGTGCATATGCCAAGTGCGATGCCAATGATGTCTACAATTATCCATTCAATAACCCTTTTAAATCATTTGAGAACCAAAATCAATGCCTCCACCTATTTATCATTAAGATCTGTAACAACAACCACAGGAAAAGTATTGTTAATTCATAAAAACACATTCCTCAGGTGGGTTGGAAGATCCTTCGACTCCAACACTGGTGGCTCTTCAACATATGGTCTAGTAGGCAATGACTCGCATTTTTTCAAGTCCAACTCAAGCTTGAGTTGGTGCCTATGGAAGTTGTGTGCTCATAGTGCCTTTACCATCTCATCATAGTCTGGGATGTCGTCACTCTCAAAGTTCATCAATATAGCCTCAAGATATTTTACACCCAACCTTTCCTCGATTGGTACCTCAGGTTTCACTTCATCAACACTTTGAGCAATAGAGAAAACTTTCAAATCATCGGGTCTATTCATGGACTGGTAAATATTGATGATAAATTCTTCATCATTCAATCTAAACTTGAGTTGGACCAACTCCATATCCACTAGTGCTCTCCCAGTGGCTAGTAAAGGTTTTCCTAAGAAGATTGAGGCGTCGAAGTCAACTTCACAATGAAGTATCACAAAGTTTGTGGGGAATATAAAGTTTTTGACTCAGACTAGAATATCATAAAGTATCCCTATAGACTTCTTCATAGTCCTATCTGCCATCAACAAGCGTATTGTAGCCGCTGTATAAAGATACACATGAACTAGGGGTGGGGTGTGACCAATGCCAAAGACAGGGAAACATCTCTAGGCGACAGGAAATGCCCATGACGTCTATACTCGAGGTTGAAATCTTCGACGTCTGGGACATTGATTTTATGGGGCCGTTTGTGAGCTCATATGTGATGCGCTACATCTTGGTGGTTGTTGATTACGTATCAAAGTGGGTGGAGGCAGTAGCCTTGCCAAAAATGAGAGCAAAAACATAACGCAGTTCTTAAGGAGGAACATTTTCTCCAGATTTGGGACCCCAGAGCGATTATTAGCGATGGTGGAACTTATTTCTGTAACAGAATGTTCCGCGCAGCTTTAGCCAAATATGGAGTCAAAAAACATTGAGTTGCTACCCCGTATCATCCATAAACCAGTGGCCAAGTCGAAGTATCAAACAGGGAAATCAAAGATATTTTGGCAAAATCAGTTAATACTTCGAGAATCGATTGGGCAAGAAAGCTTGATGATGCATTGTGGGCTTACAGAACTGCCAACAAAACCCCTATTGGTATGTCACCATACCAACTGGTGTTTGGGAAGGCATGCCACTTACCGGTGGAACTTGAGCATCGGGCCTTGTGGGCCTTGAAGAAATTAAACTTGAACTTAAATGAAGCTACTGATATGAGGTTAGATCAAATAAATGAGTTGGATGATGTGTGGTTGCCAGCATATGATAGTGCCACGTTGTACAAGGCTAGAATGAAGGCACACCACGATCGACATATAACCCCACGTAACTTTAATGTGGGTGATAGTGTGCTATTATACAATTCGCGGTTGCGATTATTCCCAGGAAAGTTGAAATCCAGATGGGCTGGTCCGTACAAGGTGGTCCAATTATTCTCCTATGGGGCGCTGGAATTAGAATCCGAGAACGGACATAGATTCAAAGTTAATAGGCAAAGAGTAAAATGGTACATAGGTGCGGCGTCTGAAGCCGCAGTGGTGGAGGTATTACACCTTGATGAAGTCTGAGTAATCAGGGAGCTGCGTCGTGTTGCGACAGTAAATCAGGCACTTCTTGGGAGGCCACCCATGAGTTGTTAAGTTTTATTGTTTTTAATTTTTTTTAATTTTTTATTTTTGTTTCGTTTTTGTACTATGTGGTTCGTTAATATACTTCATGAGTTAGTGTTTTTGTTGTTGCAGAGACAGGTTGGTGAGACGTAATGAGCATTACAGAAAACTAGGGGGGATTCCAGGTAAGTGCACATGAATGTCACGTCATGAGGAACGGAGGGTGAAACGGCCCGTGGAACACTACACGAACCGTGAAGCCTACCGTGACATGTCATTCTGAAACCAACTCAATAGAAGCCAAGTCAATTTTAACGGGAGGCTATACAGTCCGTGTAACAGCACACGACCCGTGCAGTCTACCGTGGAAAGAGATAGTAGCTTAAACTCAGGGATGAGAAATTAACATAGCTAAGTCATGTTGAACGAAAGGCCACACGGGCCGTGTGACACCACACAGACCGTCACACGTCCCGTTACACATGACAGTGACCAACCTCTCATCCCAGGCCTAAAAGTTTTGCTAAGTCAGTTTATACGGGCAGTAAGACGGGTCGTGTGATGTGCCACGAACCGTCAAATGGTCCATTAAACATGACAGTGACCAACCCCCAGTCCCAGAATTAAATTTTTGGCAAGTCAGTTGACACGGACGGCAACACGGGCCGTGTATTGGCACACGGACCGTCAAATGGTCCATTAAACATAATAGTAGCCAGCCTCTAGTCCTATATGAAAATTTTTCTAAAGTCCATCTGCACGGACTATAACACGGCCCGTACACCGTAGCACGGACCGTCTACCAGTCCGTTAAGTTTGACAGTGCACACCTCACGTCTGGCCACTGAAATAAGTTGAGTGCTGGTACACGGATGCCTAGACGGGCTGTTTATCATTGAACGGTTCGTCTAGTGGACCGTTACAGGGTAGGTTTGACGGTTTTAAACTAGGTATAACTTTCCCAAACACAAATTCTTCATTCTCACACTCAATCATATTTCTCTCTGGCGATTTTGTCGTTGATTTCTTCCCAAATTCCAAGTCTTTTTCTTAACCAACTAGTTGCTCTAGCACAAATCCATCTGAGTTGTTATGAAGTGTTGCCCCTCACAGTGAACCATTGTGTTATTCATCACCATCCCTGTTCGTCTGAGATTCAGTAAGTAACTCTTGATTTTTGGTCTTAAATTTTGTTAAAATGGAGTCTTAAATTCAGTGATGGTGAGATAGAGTGTTGCATTTTCGGGTAGATTTCCATGTGCATTGTAGTTTAGGGTTGAAATTTGAGTTTAAAATTAGTTGAACTTGACGTGCTTGTTGGGGGTGATATTTGTTGGTTCAAGCTGTTAAGATGATGTGAGAATACATAGGTTAAAATAGCGGAATTACCATTGAACAACTTGTGCCCGACAAGTTCCACGGTACGATTAACGGGCCGTGTCTTGTTGCACGGTCCGTTACACTGTCCGTTAAATTTTCCCTAGCTGATGGCAACGATGAAACAGACGGACCATTGCACGGACCGTTAAACCTCACACGGTCCATGTAAGGTCTCGTCTAGTGGTCCTTCACCACCAAAGGCACAAGTGTATTTAGACGGGACGACACACGGGTCATCTCACAGCACACGACTCGTGTACTGTCCCGTCCAGTTGTCCTGCACTATTTTCTTTTCTTTTTAAAATCTTGCTACTGTTTTAACTTACCATGCTCCGTGGATATATGATAGTTACGTATATTGGTACCCCCTGCAATGGCCCAATGATAGACTGGGTGACGCCTTTCTTAAGGGTCATTATCATGTAGCATGATTGGCGACGAAGTCTGAGTACTCTCCAACCGTTGCTTTAACTGTGAAACACCCAGACTAATGACATGACTATCTTCTTTCAGGCACAATGGGACCACGCCAATAACTCCGACTTTTTGACTCCCTGATCGAATCCTCCAGCTCACTGACAGGGAGTAGTTCTGGCTCAGAGTCATCTGAGGGGGGAGACACTCAATACACTGGTCACATCTCACCTCACTCCCCCCGCACGACTCGAACTCGGATAACTCAGCAGACCACTCCACTCTCCACCATGGGACCACCTCTACTGGAGGGTGCGGAAGGGGAGGCTGACCCAACCTTTGAGGAAACGGAGCCTACAGCTGACCCCGACACACCACCAAATTCAGATGATGCTGCCAATGCCGAGCTCTGTGATAGAGATGAAGATGCCATTCATGCTGCTGTGGCTCGTGCACCCAATGCAGAGGAGGCCCGGACTACTCTTTTATTTCTCCGAGGCAGGTAGTCTGAGCCCGACAGTAGGGACATCTACTTGAAGGGGCTAACTAAAGGCTCAAGAGGCTTTCAAAGATGCTCGGTAATCCCAGAGTTGATCATATTTGCCGAGCAGTTGGATGTTATACTAGATATCAAGGACACCTTTAAATTCCATGAGTTCGGGTGGATGACTCAGAAGCCGGGATTCTATGGGCCAACACTTATACAGGATTTCTACTCAGCGTACGCAGCAACGCTGTTCACTACCGTGGGAGGTGGTTCAAGGCGCCTAAGGAGATACTTAGCTGGGCAGGTACGACCTTTCCCTCGCCTGATGATTCGGGGACGCGAAGTGGACATCTCTGAGGCTACCATTAACCGGTTCTTACATGGCCCAGAGTATGTACCACCATGGGATGGACTCTATGCTGCCAAAGTTCATCAAGTCTCTGAGTCCACCCTGTTATCTGACCCCACATCCAGAGTTGCAGTCGTCACATGGATTGCCTAGTAAATTGCTATACAGGGTGCTGCGGCTGCGTGAGTAAATGACCCACGGGCCCCCATTACGAAGGCCTCTCTTAATTTTCAGGCTAAGTTTTGGTGGACCATGGTACGGGCTCGTCTGCGACCTACACTTAATGAAAACATCCTCTAGTTGTCGCAGGCCTCCCTGGTTGCTTGTCTCATGGCTCGATATCCTATCAACGCAGGCTGGGTCATTGCTACTAAAATGAGGGACAGGGCCCTCAGTGAAAGATCCGCCATACCGTTCCTATGCCTTATCCGAGCTCTCTGTCGATGAGCCCAGGTTCCGGTCACTCGGTACTTAGATCGGAAGAGCTATCCAGCAGTGGGGGTCAAAATAGCCTTAATCATAGATATCAACAACCCACTCTTCTGGACAAGGACGGGTCGCTACGGAGCAGTCCTAGTTCTCCCACAGGTAGAACCACCTCAGCCAATGGACTTAGAGGGCGTTACGGGTGGTGCTTCAGATCAGGCTGGGAGTAGTTCTTCCCAGGGGGCCCCTGTTCCAGGGTATGTCTATGTGCCCATGGAGTTTTTGAAGAAGCTGGGGATTGAGCAGCAGCAAACCCGCGCCATAGTGGATCAGATAGTAGAGCGTATACCGCAGGTCCTCCAGAATCACGCCGAGTTGATACGGGCTGAGTGGTGGAAAGAGATCGGAGTCCTCCATGCTCAAATTATTGGATTGGAGTCGTATTTTTAGGAACAAATAAGTAATTTGTCGGGAAGGGAGGCCTCCACTATTGCTACTACGGTTGTCGAGCTAAAGAGGCAAATGGCCGTGTTGATGGCCAAGTATACTGCACCACCACCTCCGACTCCTGCAGAGTCCTTTATGGACATATTTTCTGCCCCTACTCTATCCCCATCTTTGGAAGGCCTTTAGGCTGCCCCACCACTGGGAGAGCCTTCCCACCGAAAAGGGAAGGATAAAAAGAAGCCAAAACTTACTCACCCGCCGGAGGACCAGGAAGCAGCAGAGGCCAAACAACTGAGAAAGGCTCTTCGGGCTAGTCGTCGAGAGGCCGCGTTATAGGAGGAGCAGGAAAGGTTAGCTCGGGAGGCTGCTCACACTGGCGCGTCGATCAGCGCGAATACTGGTGGTTCACATGTTGAGGGAGATGACCCCGTAGGTGGGTCCAATGTTGATGTCCCAGACCAGCCCTATGCTTAGAGCGTCCCAGGTATGTCCTTGCCCTTGTGAATTCTCATTTCTTTATTTGCTATGCATTGAGGGCAATGCACCTTTGTTTTGGAGGGGGTGGGGCATCCTGAACCCTGACGAGTTTTTCTTGCCATGTTTCTTTTCTCTGAAAGGGTATTATCTAGTAGAACTGACATGTTTAGGTTGTATTGTGCATAAACATGTGTTTTGTGATAGGTTCTGTGACAAGCCTGAGTTAGTATGATGAAAATAAAAAATATCAAAAATTCATGCTCTAATAATGTTTAATGACTCTGTGCTAAAATTATGCATGTGCACGACTGATGTTTTTGAATGAAAAATGCTCTGGTTAGCTAGAAGTTAGTGTGTAGGATGTGTGTCATGTGCATGTGAGCATATTGTTTGAACCCAATTAGCACATGTGTGAGCTAGAACTTGCCTGGTTAGTCCTACTGAAAGCTGGAACGACTGAGTTAGGAAAGGATCTTAGGTCGTTGTTGTAAAAAGTCACTAAGCCTAAATTTACCAA
>JBCEWC010001666.1:0-39309 GCA_038996855.1 Solanum aculeatissimum | reverse complement strand
TACACATTTGTGTTTAGGCTGTTGTATCCTGGAGGGGACAAGTCAAGAGAATTACTGCTGGACCGGTGAAAACATTTGCTGCAGTAGGCTTGAATCTCCTTAAAGAGAACGAGATATCCGTGCCTCAGCCTGAAGATTTTGTTCTTCAATTTTTACTTTTTTCAATTGTTAATTGTAATTATTTTTTTTTTGTAATTATTTGTAATTTCACCAACATATCTTATCCTTGTTGATGACATATGGGAAACTACTGCCTGGGATGATTTAAGATCTTGCTTCTATGATGCAAATAATGGCAGTCGAATTATCCTCACCACGCGAGATCATGAAGTTGCCATTTATGCAAAATCAGTGAGTGCTCCTCTTCAGCTTCGTATGTTTGAAGAAGATGAAAGTTGGAAATTACTTGAAAAGAAAGTGTTTGGTAAAGAAAGCTTCTCTCCACACCTCATTGAAGTTGGGAAAGAAATAGCAAAGAAATGTGGAAGGCTGCCTCTTTCGGTTGTTCTTGTGGCAGGTATTCTCGCAAAGATGGAGAAGAAAGAACAGTTTTGGAGACAAGTGGCTGCAGAATTAGGTCCACACATTCACAATGATTCAAAGGACATTATAGAGAAAAGTTATCAGCATTTACCTTATCATCTGCGGCTTTGCTTTCTTTATTTTGGAGCATTTCTAGAGGATGAAGAGATTAAGGTTTCAAAGTTAACATGGTTATGGATATCAGAAGGATTCATAAAAAGCTGTAAAGACAAGAATTTGGAAGATACAGCAGAATGTTACTTGGAGAATCTAATTGGAAGAAATGTAGTGACAGAAGTTAAGAGGAGTTCTACTGGTAAGGTCAAAACATGTAGGCTTCATGACCTATTGCTTGATTTCTGCAAGGAAAGAGGTGGCAAGGAGAATCTTCTACTATGGATAAACAGGTAATCCACCAAGTAATGATACTTTAATTTTCAAACTAATTGAAATTCATGTTATATTACAGTTTATAATTATATCTTCACAGGAACCAAAATGCAAATCCTCCTTCCTGTATTCATTCTCACAAGCAGCTTGCTCAACGTCGCATGTCCATTAATGGGGGGAAGGATCCTCTCGAGGCATGGAGTTCATCTTTCTCACTTGTTGGCTCTCTATTTTACAGAAATGCAAAAGGATTTTCTGTAATAAACCGAGCCTCACACTGTTTTCGCAACTTCAAATTTCTAAAAGTGTTGGATTTGGAGTTCATCCATATTGATTCTATCCCAACTGAGATACCTTACTTGAGGTATTTTGCCGCAACAATGACTTGTAATATAGTTACCTCATCCATAGCCAATCTTGTGAACCTTGAGAAGTTAATACTTAGATCATCTGGAAATTCTTCACTACGTATTGCACTTTTGAAGATAGTTAAATTGAGACATTTGCAGACGTACTTCGAAGCTAAATTCACTTCACATGTTGCAGAGGAATTAGCTGTTGATAACTCCTCAAAATTTTACGACTGGGAAACTCTTTCCTTTTTACGGTTTTCTCAGGCTGAAGTTATGGAATTGATGTTGAGAAAAGCACCTAATCTCAGGAATTTGAAATGCTCATTGAATGATTATTCCAAATCATTCCCTATCTTGGATTTTCTGACAAAGCTAGAGACTCTCAAGATTCACTCCCGAAGGCTTCCATTCGGTAGAGATGCATACATCTTCCCATCGAATCTCAAAAAGTTGACACTACGGTACGCTAAATTAGGCGGTCCTGATGAATCAAATATTGCAACACTTCCCAACCTGCAGGTACTGAAGCTGAAGTCCATTGAGTTTTACAATAAGGAATGGGAAGTGAGCAATGATATTGAATACTCTTTCCCTCAACTTAAAGTGTTGAAAATAGTTTATTGTTATTCGTTTGAAAAATGGAATGTCTCAGACGATGCCTTCCCTTGCCTCGAGCGTTTGGTTTTGTCTGGCTGCAAATGTCTCGAGGCAATCCCTTCACATTTCGAAGACAAACCTTCTCTGAAGTCCATTGAGGTAAAGTCGTGCAACGAATCTGTTGTGCAGTCAGTTAGGGAAATCCAGGAAGCCCAAGTTGATTATATGCAAAATCATAATTTCAAGGTTTTCATTAACCAGTAGTGAATAATTATCAGGTAAACTACTGGAAAATTATTTCCTTTACCAATAGATGCAAGTCATTTTCCTTTACTTTTCACTCTCTTAGGACCTGTTTGACCATAAAAATTATTCACTTTTGTTGAAAATCAGTGTTTGGTTATGAAAATTTCAAACGATTCCAAATTTGTAAAACAACTTATAACCTGTTTGGTTTGAGGTACAAACCAAGCTAATCTTGTTAGAGAAATCGGGATTATTTTATACCATGTTTGGTTAAGTTATGATGATTTTGTTTGATGATGTCTTTTTGCTCTGCTTTTAATGGTTTTGTTTAATGCTTTGAATGTGAAGAATGAATCTCTTCTGAACAAATACATGGAAATTCTGTTGCCATGTGAGAAAGAAATGTAAGATACATTGCTAGGTGTTTGGTTTCGTTTACCTTGATAAATTCCATGAGAAAACAGTTTTTCTATCTCCTATCCATAGTAAAGTAACGTTTGCGTACACTCTATCCTTACTAAACCTCAGCTGTGGGATTACACCGAGTATGTTGTTATTTATCTTTAAAGGGAAATCATGATTCATTTTTAGAGGTTTCCTGTTCTTCTGATTAATCTGATAATTTGGCTGTGTTTTACTATACTTTTCTGCTCTTCTTTTTTCTTGTTTGTTTCCTTTTGAAACATAATCCTTCAAGCTGTATTATTTTAATAAAAAATTATAAGACAAAAGTTAAATTATACAAACAACAACAAGTGAAATCTCACAAGTGAAGTCTGGGGAGAGTAAAATGTACGCAAACCTTATCACTAAACAGAAGATACTAGATATGAAAAAAAGAAAGGAGAAAAAAAGGGAAAACGACTAATAATGAAAAACAAATGATAATATTTAAATACGATAAAAATAATAAATATAAGACGAAAGTTTGTTCGAAATCATATAAAAAAAAAACCTTTTTATTTAATTCTCAAGTCTTTGAGTCTCCGGTCTTGGCTACCCATATAAGTTTTTTATTTCCTTTTACAAAGTCAATAAAGAAGTAAGAAAAAGAAACAAAAGTCAAGAGGTAATTGGAATTAGGGGTGAAGACACTTTGAGTCGTTTAATTTTGAAACTAAGAAATTATAAATTTATAATATTGGGTTCGTAATAATGAAATTATTCAGTGGATATATTTTTTCTTATTTAAAAAAATAGTAAATATACATCATTTTTAAATAGCAAATATATATACACACTATTTTTTTCGTAAAAATTATATCAGCTTTAAATCACAGAATCGAAAATATTGAGATTCTACTCCAAAGTACTATAAAACAAGGGGCCATGGGGTTGGCACGTGCATTATTTATAGTGATATGAAATATGATCAGTCGATCACACCATTTTGTACTCTTAAGCCTGTCCTCATCGAATGTGACTAAAAATAACTAATTATTAATATAAATAATTAAACATTGCTTAGTTGGTGTTGGGATCACATCACTCTTTCAAATTTCAATTATTAAATGGATTATTGTTTGTAAATTGTTGATACAAGCCTATAACTTAAAAAAAAAAAAAGATTTTGAGTTATATATACATAAAAAAAAAATTAAAAAATCTTATGCTACTAGCAATGTAATCTATTATGGTAACTAATTATGTATATTGTCTGTGTATACCTTTGTCAGCCCAAACTAAAAAAGGAAAACTAATTATGTATATTCTCTATGTATACCTTTTTAAGCCCAAAACAAAAAAGGAAAACTAGTTCGAAGTGAAACAAACTTTATAGTCAAACGTCACAAATGAAATGTGATAGGTTTAAAATCGAATTGAAGTTGATAATTTGAAAAAAAAAGTTATTGTTTTATTGATAATATCGATTTAGTGGTTGCGATAATGATTTTAATTTTTTATTATTGGGTTATCAATTCTTAACGGTTTAAGATTTTTCTTTAATAGATTAACCAAATACCATTTGATAAATAAAGTCTTTGATTTAAGCTTTAGTTTCATACTTTTATTTATTACTGTCTCAAACTCTCGATTATTTTGCAATATACTAGTAGTTTTTGAACAAGATGCGATCTGTCAACCCATGTGTATGATTCATTTGGTTTGTCATTTTATTTCTATGTTAATTTCAATGGTTTTTTTTGTTTGTCAATTCTTAACAATTAAACTAATGACACCGATAATAATCAATATTTAATAACAAATAATGATAAAAACTTACCCAGATGTAGACATCAAATTAATATAATTTTTTAGTAGTTACATGAACACTAAATTCAACATATGGCATGCATGTATTAGATAGGTGTATACACTAGATGCCGATAAATTTTATCCATCAATAAGTCAATATCCTAATAATTTGATAACAATTTATCATTTTTCCAAATCGACAAATTTCAAAATCAAACCTAACCGACTAATACATATCCCTATTATCAAATAGCTACACTAAGTCCCAATTTTTGTCCAACTTTAACTATGGTAAACGCGGTAAATTTTGACCTCCTTCAAGTACAGTTATTATTTGTGAGTCCTTTTTAAATGTATTCCACTAAGCTATTTTTCAAAACAGACTCAAATTGCCTCAGAGTTTGGAATTTTTTTCTCAGCTGTATTACTCTCTCTCTTTCTCGATAATGACTCAAGTTGATTTGGAATCACCGGTTTCCACCAGTTCCGGAGGAAGTAATGACCGGAAAATTGTATGTGAAACTCTGGCGAAAGCTGCCGGCGTCAAACCAGAGAAACATGACATTCCGGACGACGAAAAGGAACTTCCGCCGGATTTCCCGCCGGAGTCATTCTGCCTTTCGAAAGATGCTGAACTCGATTGGTTTGATAGAAATGCCTTTCTGGAGCGTAAGGAGTCTGCGAAAGGTAACAGTTCACACGGAGGAACGAATGTGACTCCAAATTTGCATCCGAGTTTGAATTCGAGCTCACAACGACTTCCATTGACTTTGAAAACTAAAACTACTTTTTTCGGATTACCGAAGAGTAGCTCCGTTGATTCGAAGAGGAAAATGTGTAAACCAGCGAATATACGTTTTTTTCCTACGAAACGGTCTGAATCGGCATTGAAAGCGGTTTCCGAGCCAGAACCGGTGTCGCCGAAGGTATCATGTATGGGAAGAGTGAGATCGAAGAAAGGTCGCCGGAGATCATGTGAAGCGGCACAAAAATGTGAAATATCACTCGAGAGATCAAAAAGCAGCAGAGCACCTAAACGTAAAATCGGATTATATGCACGAGTACTTTCGATTTTCGGATTCGGTCGGAGTCACATTAAACCGGTGAAGGCTAGTATTGAGAAAACGCATGATTCCATACCTGAAGAGCCAGTTCCACCGAGAAAGAGCAACGCTGCGGTAGCCGAAAAGGTTCGTAAAGTTCCGGTGAGCGTTGAACCGATTCCCGATTCAACCGGTTTGGGAGGGATGATGCGGTTCACGTCGGGACGGAGATCGGAATCCTGGGCGGCCGATGAGATCGATGCAGTGCTTTCAGAGTTGGGTTCAGATCGGAAAGTGGGTCCCAATGGAAGAAATTGAAGCGCGCGCGCGGAGGTCCTTTTTATGGTGGTTAAAATTAGACTCCGTGAGGTCGTTAAGTCCGACGTGGCAGTAAAAGAAAATTTTTACTTTTTTTTTCTTGTTCTCGACAAACAATTTCTTAGTTGAGGTAAAAATCGCATGCAATTTTTATAAAAAAAAAAATTCGATTTTTGTTGGTTCAACTAGTTTATGCGAGAATTAAAATGTAAATTGTCTTTTTTGAATAAAATAGGTATTATGATGCATAATATCATGAATGTTATGTAGAGATTAATTACTACGTATAACAATACTTTTGATAGGTATAATATTTGAAGTAATATTTAACATGTTCAAGTTAGTTTAGATTTGTTAATGTCTCACATTATTAGTTGTATATACCTTTTAATTTTTGTTATATATATTATTTATTACTATCGATTATCACATTTTTTTTCGTAGAATTTACACTATTTTTAATAACTGTTACACTGTTATCTTCCTTAAATTTCACCAAGTAAAATTCATTGAATATATTATTATTATTATTTTCTGACATACTACACATTTTACATAGTTAATTACATTATCCGTACGTAACAGAATCTATAGTTTACTTAAATAGCAAAGCAAAAAGTTTCTAAGTTTTAACTTCACAATATTCGTGCATTAATTTGCGCACTTAATAATAATTATGTTAATTAATACAGAGATTCATATAAAACATCAACAGAAACAAACTGATAAGAAAATTATATTGAAATTTACGCTTTTGATATTACCCTATTAGTTCATTTTAATTCATTATATTTCGCTTTTTCGAAAAAATAAGAAAAAATATAATTTATAGTTAATATTTTTCGTATTATTTTCAAATATCTAAAATTTAAATATTTAATTAATTAAATTAACTCTGGGATGGTGTACTCCCACTCAAAATTTCAAATTGTAAGTTTCTTTGGAATTAGGCCAACATTGAATAATGTGACATGTTAAAATATTGTTATTGCATGTAGATCCAAAAACGGTGAAAATGATTTAACTTCTGTACAATTTTGACAAATGTTGAAACTTCAACACTAATTAATAAGTCATAGTAAAAAGTTGATGACCAGAAAAATGGTACTCGCCCTTTAATTTAACACGATATTTAAATTTTTTTTTTAAATATATAATTTAAAATATTTATGTGATTGAAAATCCTTTCATTAAGGATAAAAAAGAAATTTTAAAATTAAATTGTTTTGATAACTCTTTTTATGAGACAAATAAAAAAAAGCCACATAAATAAAATAAGACTAGGAGAGTACTACTAATATTTTAAAACAAATTAAGCTACAATTATACAATATTAATGTATTATGATACAATAGCAGAACCAACAACAATATATTTTATCTATTCTTATAAAATAAGTATTTTAAAAAAATTGAGTATACATAAATTTTCTCCTTATTTTAAAGTTAATATGAATTTTAAGAACATGAGTGCACTGCTAAAAAAAAAAAGAAAAAAATATATTAAGTAAAAAATTGATCCCTAATCTTCAATAAATACACTATTTAATATTTTTATAGCATGAACGACAACAGATAATACTATATTAATTTTTTTTAAAAATATATATATATCCATAAATTAAAACACCTAATTTTATGGAAAAAAATAAATTCACATATCCCACATTAAATAAATATATTTAAAAAAACAAAAAAAAACGTACACTCTGTCGAAGACACAACTGAGGCTCTTCACATGAAGCTGCTTCACAGGCGCTGCTTCCACGTTGGTCTGATATTTTTCAAATAAACAATTTAACTCAATTATATATGGACAAAAAATAGATATATAATTACAAGTTTATCAATTATTTATAACTATTTCAAATTAATATATAATAATAATAAATATTTCTAAATGTAAACTAGATCTCTTATAACATATATACGATTTCAATAAATACAAAGAAGTACTAATAAATCCTTAAACTATAGTGAAATTTGGGGAGGGTAGAATGTACGCGGACCTTACCATTACCTCAAAGGTAGAGAGGTTGTTTCCTGGAAACTCTCGTCTCAAAAACCCATAGGCAGAATACACTAGATATGAAAAAAAAGGAAAGAAAACCGAAAGAATAACTAATAATGAAAAATATGATAGTGTGTAAATACGATAGAAAAATCAACATATATATGATGAATAATGACAACACAAGATATAAAAATACAACTAATTTCACTATCCTACTATGCCCCTAGTCCAGACATCAATCTAATCCTATTAACCTGCAAAAAAATAAAAATAAATTATACTACTTATATATAATAAAATTAATTTTTTTATGTATGTATAATAGATGTCGAACTCCTCCGATCGATTAAAGTTTGAAATTATGGGTAAGCTTTCATTGTCATTTAGGAGGAAATTATTTAAACAAGACTGCTTAATGAATGGTCCAACACGTTATCTTCCTTTCCTTTTCAATTTTATTTTTTGGGGGATTTTGTCTGATTTTCTTTCCAAACATTCATGTCATGATTCTAAGTTGTTTGTTATCAAAATAAGTTTATAATTGAAGTAATTGGTAAGCAACAAGTACTAAAATTAAATAATAAACAGTTAGTATACTTGGTGAAAAGATGATAATATAAATATTTTTAATTAAATTGATTGATATATCCTTAAAGATATTTATTTACAAATATATAAAAAATTTAACATATTTTGCGTTAAAAAAATATTGTTTCAAAGATTACACAAGTTATTAAAGATAAAATATATAGTAAAAGGTCCTATCTATCAAAAGTACTTATAAGTTGTAAACTCATATGTTAGGTAATCAATTTATGACTTTTTGATTGAATTTAACTTATAAATACTTTTAAATTTTTTTAAGTATTTATAAAATTTTCAATCCTATAAATAAATTTAAAAAATAATTATAAGCTTATAAATTTATTGGCATGTTTTATAACATACATCTTGTTGTTGCTATTATAAAACTCCCTCGTATCATTGTAACACTTCTATGAGAGATGAATAAAATAATTAGTTAGTCACTTAAAAATATTTTAATTATGCTTCATAACTATAGCTTAGGTAATTACATTTCGTGACTATAGTTATAACAACGTTTGTATAATTTGCATAGCGTTTCTATATGTTTGTGTAATTCGCTATACAATTCACAGTTTTTGTATAGCGTTTGTTTATTTCGCTATACAATTTATGCACAATGTTTCTGTAACTCGCTATATAATATGTGGTGTTTGTATATTTCCTTATATAATTTGATTCGCACACAATTTTTTTACAAATCGCGCGAATTATACAAAACTCAAACTATAATTACAGGTAGATGTTTACCGCAAACTGTAATTAATTCAAACTATAACTATGTTAACTAATTAACTAGTATATGTTTGCTTATTCAAATAATTTTTTCATACATAAAAGAATGGGCCATCAGAAAGAAAATTTTCTTCTAATTTAGTCAATTATCAGGAACAGAAGTAGACAGGTCAACAGAGAGTTGTCTGCATTAGCAAATTCTTATGGTTTGGTAGTAAAAGGGAGTGTCACTTATATACATATATACATAGTTGCTGATATGGAATAACCCTTCTCTAGCCTAGAGTCTGGAAAAGCAAAGTCTAATCTACGATACACCATAACTATCTACTCCGTCCCGAGCCTCGTTTGCTAAGCGGGCTCATAGTCCAAGCCTCTTGGTCCGAGGAAAGGGAACCCCATCGTGTTGGCTTGGCATGGAAGTACGGCTACCCAAAAAGTCTTTTTCGCAGCTTGGTCCGCGTAAGCTCAATGCTTATGACTTTACCCAGCATTGCTACTCTTCTAACTATGTCTAAAATGGGACCGTGAAGACAACCCTGCTTTGCTCTCGCTCGGCTCGATATATATATATATATATATATTATACTGTTTAATTTCTTGAGCTATAATATCCTTGCTGTTGATCTAGGAATTGGTCAGTGGTCACGATGATTGACTTTTATTTTGAAGAATTTGAAATAATTAATGAGACTTAAGTAGAAGTTGTCATTTTTTTCAAAGTCCATATTTTCTAAATATATATTATAATATATTGACAATATAATATAACTATATTCCTGTTCATTGATTGGGACGAGACATAGCATACAGTATATCTTTTGTTTTTTTTTCCACACATAATTGTTGTTTGTTACAATGGTACATAAGTTCACTGGTGGCAGGTAACCATGTGTTTGTATCAACTTGTTTTAGGACGTTTGTTAAATGTTACGTTGTGTTGTATTGTATCGTATATTTTTATTTTATTTTATGTGATATTATTTGATTTGATATGATATTTTAGAAAGAAATGAAGATTTTTAAACTTATAATCTAAAACAATTTTTAGATATTTGTGTGGTTGAAAATTATTTTATTAAGAATACAATAAAAATTTAAAATTGTATTAATTGAGTTTATGATCTTTTAAAGCAACTATTAACATCCATATGCCCCTTACATTTGTGTGTCCCTAATTTGTGTACTAAATTCAAATGTTGATGTCATCATGATGTCAACACCAACCCTATATGATATCGATAGAATATCAATATACAAATAGAATATTACAAAGGATTAAGCTCAATCCTATATGATACCGAT
Organism: Solanum aculeatissimum; assembly: GCA_038996855.1. Taxonomy (NCBI): domain Eukaryota; kingdom Viridiplantae; phylum Streptophyta; class Magnoliopsida; order Solanales; family Solanaceae; genus Solanum; species Solanum aculeatissimum. The sequence goes on along the minus strand of JBCEWC010001666.1, from coordinate 29,006 downwards.
ATGGTATCAATACACCAACAATGTATTACAAAGGATTAAGTTCAGTCCTATATGATATGATATGGTATTAATATACCGAAGGAGTATCACAAAGAATACATTTTCTACTAATTTATAGTTCAATAAATAAGATTGTGACTTTAATAATTGTTTCTTAAAAAAAGAGTCCAAAACTATGTGATACCATAGAGTATCAATATACCAATGAAGTATCACGCAGGATTAAGCTCAGTCCTATTTGATATATCAAAATTAATATATTTTCTACTAATTTAGAGTTTAATAAATAATATTGTGACTATAATGATTTTTCTTATCTTAGAAAAAAGAGCCTAATTCTATATGATATCAATATACTGATGGAATATCATAGAGGATTAAGCTCAATTCTATACGATACCATACATATACCGACGGAGTATCACAAAAAAGATATTTTCTTCTAATTTAGAATTTAATAATTGTTGTTAGTTGTTTCTTATTTATTTCATAAAAAGTGAAGTCATTCCTATATGATATTGATATGATATCAATATGCCGACAGAGTATCACAGAGAATTAAGCTCTGTCCTATATGATACCGATATTGCATCAATATATCGATAGGGTATCACAGAGGATTAATTCATAACAGTTAGACTGATGTCGTGCTAAAATTATGGACGAAATAAAAAAAGAGGAAAGGGTGGTAAAAGGGTAAGTAATTTTGTCCATGGATCCATTAAGGATAAATAGTTTGGATTGAGTCCAACTTGAATAAATATTTCATAATTGGGTCTATTTTACATAGTTTTCCCTATTTCGAAATATCAAATACCGAACGGAATATTAAAATATTTAAAATGTATACCATATACTATATCAAATACCATAACAAAAAAATCATGATATCAAAAATTTCAATATGATATGATAATTCAATGTATACCATATCATACCCACCCCTACTTTCAAGCAAGTATTTAATTTGCACTAATAATAAGAATGATATTGGTTAGTAACATACAAAACTTTTCACATTTTTGATGAATTTAGGCAATTTGAAAATTAATTAATAGTTATATAACTTAATGACAAACCTTTTGTTTTTCATCATTTAGTATCAATTAATACTAATGATGAATTTATATTGAATTTTGCTCATTAAACATCTTAGACAAATACAATTTATAGCTATAGTTAAGATTTTGTTACTATAGTTAGGATTTTGTAGCTATTTTCTCTCGCCTCTCTTCTCTCTCTGCAATTTCTTGTTAGATATACAATTATATATGTATATCAATTGCATATATACAATTATTTTGATAGATATACATAGTCAATTCAACAGATATACATATACAATTCGTCTCTCCGTCCTCTCTCGCTCGCCTCTCTCCTCCCTCTCCCAATCTCGTTTGTCAGATATCCAAATACATATGTATATTAGTTACACATATACAATTATTTGATAGATATACACATACAATTTGACAAATATACATATACAATTCGCCTCTCTCCTCCCTCTCTCGATCTCGCTCGCCTCTCTCCTCTCCTCCAGGTCATATAACCGAGGTTATATCATGTAATTATGTAAAATATAACTATTTGACCATATTAAGTTTCAAGGCTAATCTATTTATGAAAATTCCCCTTTAATATTCTATATAAATTTTATGAGATCACATTTTGTTATTTGATACTCAAAACAAAAAACTATTCTAGAGTGTATTACGTACACTTTAATGTAGCAGTGATATCTGACATGTGATTCAAGTTCTTATTAGACAATCTCTTCTATTCTGCATTACAAAATTGACAGAAACATGATGACTTATATGATCAACCCAATATTATAAATTTTATGATTTGTTTTATGTTTGAATAAAGTCGGTATAAAAGATAGTTCATCAGATTAAAAGAGAGCAAGTTTGAGAAATTACGAACTTTTCTTTGTTCCTAATTTGTTGTTTTTAGTGAACTTTTTTTCAAGTTAAATATTGTGTTCCCTATAATATATTGTACCAAATTTATCATATACAATATGTTTAGATTAAATTTTTGGTATAAACATGCGACACACGTTTTCAAAACTAGTATAAAGAAAAGCATGAAGAAGCCAAGTTCCTACTTTTTAAACCTATTTATGCAGTGCAATTTTTCTGAGGATTAGGAATTTGAATAAACTCCGTTGCAAGATTACTTCATGAAATTAATTGAAGTACGTGCAAACTGATGCGGCCACCATGATTGTAAAAAAAAAAGAAGGCATGCATCAACATATAACTCAATTCCTATTGAGGAATCAGTTGGTTGGTTACCTGAACACTCATCATCTTGTTGGTGAGGGTTCAATTCCCCACATTGTAATCCCCTTCCGATTTCCCCTTTGGAAAAAAAAAATTCAATTCGGTGAGAATTCGATTTTCCACATTGTAATTCCTTCCCATTTCCCCTTCCCCTACCCTCATTGAAAAAAAAAAAACTCAATTCCTCCTTTAAATGCATGAGAGAGTGTCACCTGTATTAGAATCTCAAAATTGCAGAGAAACCTAAAATAAATCAATATATTTTTGTAGAGAATTTGATTCCAAAGCATTTGCTTTGATCAAATTTAGAGACACAAGTTGAAACTTGCCATGTGCAAAACTTTGTCTCCTTTTTGAATGATAATCAAGTTAAAATAATAAGGACCAACACTCTTTAAGTTCCAATTGCATAAACGATTAGAGGGTCATAATTGTGTAGCAATGAGTATCAAATGAGATCATATTCTCGTAGCTGAATTAGCCACATAAATGCTGCAAAATGTTTTAGGGAATATTTGTAAACTCTGGGCACGAACCTCGATTAATTTCACAGGATACTTGTTATCTTCCACAAGGATTGATATCGGTTAACAAATCACTTACCCTTTCTGTTCATCTTAACTCGTCTACTATTCCAAAAATATATTTTCATTTTTACTTGTCACTTTTAACATATCAACAAAAGATAATCATTTCCAAGACTACTGAACATCACCTAAAAGGGGTAATGTGGTAATTAAATAGTCACCAAATCTAAATGTGGCAAGTAAAAGTGAACATAGGAGTATTATTTTTTACTTCTACTCAGCGGGTCCAAGCACTTGCCCGACGGCCGAGTGTAGGTCGCACATTTAAGCACCCTCCATTTTTTGAGCCTGTTCATTCGACATGTGAGTCGTTACACACTCCTCAGCGTTAAGGAATTTAGATTTTCACTACCAGACTCATAGAGCATGTTATTGTCACTGCCTCCATTTGTCAGGATTGAATAATTTGCTCACCTGCTGAGATTGTGAATAATTTGTGCACCTGCTTAGGTGCATAGTTCAGATCTCACAAAGACCTTCGTGCTTTACAATTCTTCAATCCTTAACTAGAGGTCCTGAGTTCGAGCCTTGAAAATTTCAAGTAGGGACCGCTTCCCACTTTAATGGGCCTTACGCGACACGATTTCAAATTAAATTGGAAATCCAAAGTGAATACTGAACTCTGGATAGAAACTAAAGCAAAATGGTGCATATGTGGAAGGAAACATAAGGAAGTGCTACTAGCTCTAAGAGAATATATGGTCTCAAAAAATCTATTTAAGAGAATATAAGATAGATGTATTTCCTGTACACTAGAGTTGGGTCAAGACTCCAATTTTTCTGTAGGATTGAAATCTTACACTTACACCCATAAGGTATATAAGTAACTAAGCATATTGAAAATAATTACTAAAAAAATTAAAAGTATGTATAAATAATTTTCTGTCATAGTTTCTTTCTCAATAATGTCTATGACCAGCAGACCTTGATTCTTACCTTTATGTTCTTTTCTTTTCTCTTTCTATTATAAGCAAAACAAATACAAATATATCTCAAAGCATTAAAAATGTTTGGCAAATTATATTGGAGGATAAAATCATAGATTATATGCATGTTGATTGTTAAGGAGCATCTAAAATGTTACTAATAAGTAACAAGAAATCAACTATTCTTATTTCTGTATTAGTTGGAATCGAATAATATGAGCACGAATAAGTATTCATCCTAGTTTTAGATTAATTTTATTCAAGTCCATTTCATTAGAATGTGAAACATCGACCAAGAAATTCTTGGCCTTGGGACGAGTATGACCTATGGCTTTAGTTTTGAGTTAAGATTCTGAAATACCATTCCCCAGAATCCAACTTTATATTATCCCCTCACAGCAGAATCCCTTTTCCTTACGGGGAATATCATTCTGTGGTCATTTCTATCTTTTTCTTTTTCAATTTTTAGCCAATGATTGATTCTAAATGCTCTTATCTTCCTTTTTTTGTGAGTTTCATCTTGTTTTTTCAAAGTAAAATTAAGTTAACCTCAAAAGGAAATGGAAGTACAAGAAAGAACAAGAGCACATGTTCTCTTCTTTAAAGTGGAGAATACATAATTTGCAGATAACACAAAGGAAACAGTAGAGGATAATTAGAGGAACAAAATAGATTGGATTGTAAAAAGCAAAGGCTGTTTCTAACTCTAAACTGTATGTCTAAAGAGAGAAGCAGTAGTCATGGCTTTATGGCAACACCAAGGATAAGTTAAGTACTTTTGTTTGACATTCTAGAAAAGAGCTTTGGGTCCTTTAAAGCAGTGGCAGAGCCACATTCTCCCAAATGGAAAGTTACCCGGTGTGTAGATGAATATTTTTTTAATGTGTATATATATATATTGATGTTCAATCTCATTAACGCAAGGAGAGCTTCTAGTGTAGTGACAACTTACAAAGGGGGTTCAGAAAATGTGTTAGTCATGGGTTTGATTCCCATATCTGATATTTTAGCATTTTTTGAATCCTGCCTCCGCCCCTGCTTCAAAGAGACATGAAATGAAAGTTACGACATGGTTATAGCAGTTATCATTTGATATGGAAACATAAAACTTCTTATAAATCTCCCATATCATCAACCAAACGTTAAACCTATAAATCTCGCATATCATCAATCAACTGCTCATTGTTACAACAAAAAAGAGAAAACAATTCAACACTAACCAAATGACAGTTTGACTGGATGAACAACACTACACGAAATTTTCTTGTGTTTAAAGTAATGTGTTTAAGAATTAAAAAGTCTCATATCGGTAGTTAATGAGATGTGTGGTCTCCATATATGGACTTGAACAATTCTCCCATCATAAGTTAGCTTCTAGGGTTGAGTTAGACTCAAGATCCATTTCTTTACATATTAGTAGTACTAGGTTTTGTTTACCTTGAGAGGAAAAAACTTCCCGATTTGCTGCCCTCTCTGTTCATCCTTTCCCTTGGAGAAGCTGACATGGTCCCTTGAAAAATTAAGAAAAGAGTACTTTAAAAAAAAATTCTTCTACACAAGTTCCAACATATATATGTATAGAAACACAAAAAAGAAAAAGGAAATCTAGATAACTCATTTTGATATGTTTAAGCCTTCATAGTCCCTCTAACTCTATCAGGTAGTGGTAAAGTTTGCATATATTCTAACCTCTTTAGACCCCACTTGTGGGATTTCACTGGGTATGTTGTTGTTAAGCTTTTATAGACAGTGACTAGGTACATGTGTTGATGAGAGATAGCAAGTACAAGTTCCAATGTAGCTTTGTTATTAAGTACCATTTTCACCGTGGAAAAAAACATCTCCTGAACATCAAGAACTTAAGAACTCTAATATGATCAATGATAAGAAGCAAACCACGAGCATCACAAAAGTTATTTATCATCATAGCTAGTAGCCACCATGCCAGCAAAACAGTTGAGATTCTTTTTTTTTCCACTTTAAGTGAAGGTTGTGATAGATTCCTTTAAACTGCATACAAAATGCATTCCTCCAAACTCTATAAAATATTCTATCATATCAGAATCAACTGATTCTTTTCTTCTTTTTTTCTGCAAAAGTTCAACTGAAAACAAATACGCATATTTTCAAAGATGAGGAGTTTTCACTTATTTTCTATCAAAATTGTACCTAATTAAACATACATGACATAAGACTAACCAATAATAATGCCAAATTCTTTTCCCTTTTGACACCTGACATTTCTTAATTACGCAAAGCAATAACCTCATTTTGTAAACAGCTGCAGACTTTAGCTTGTATTCTCAATAGACATGGGATAACCTACACTCCACTGCATAGCAAGCAAATTTTTTCAGCATTGGCTGTTCATCAGTTGATAATATTCTGTCTTATTTTAATAGGCTGTATTGATATCCAGGATTTAATCCATTAGCAACATGAAATGAAGGGTGTGGCATGCTTTTCAACTAACATATTGTAACCATTAAATGAAATTGGGACTGATCCCAGATAATGTTCAAAGTATAAGTGATCTCGAGGATCGATTCCTTGATGGAAAAAGATTACAAACAGAAACAAGATTCTCCTTTGAAAATATGATCCAATGCAATCATCTATATCTATATAATAGATTGAAATGCTGCACAGCTCAATTATACGGTATCTATACACACACCATACTCTTTTTTACTTGTAATAGTCCCTAATCTTCACACCTCAATTTATACGGTATCTCTACACATACCATACTCTTTTGTACTCGTTGTAATAGTCCCTAATTTATTCCTATCAGCAAAGATGATAAAGCAGATATACAGTTATAAAACAAAGTAAGAGACACAGGTGCAAAATAGGCTAAGCCTTTCAAAAGAAGCTTAGTATGAGTTCCCTAATTTCCCCTAGATGAACTAAACAGATAAAAGAGAAGGGAAAAAAGAGTTTCACAAATTATAAGAATGTTATATTTTGGAAAACTAGATATTCAACATATGAGGAGAAAAATTGAGATTCTCAAGCTTGTCCAAGAAAATAGAACTATGATTCCAAACAAAATAACTGTATTTTTATATTGTGTATGGACACATTTTAACCCATGACCGAGCAAAAGAATGTAAAAGCTATCTTGTAAGGCCAGGATATATAGATTCATCAAGGGTACCTTCAAATCCAATTAAGGCTTATGTGAAAGGTAAATTGGGATCTTCCAGTTGCGAGTTGTCATGTTTTCCATCAAACAAGTATGGAAGTACATTCCTTTATTTCTTCTTTTCTGAAAGGGTCCCAATGCTTTGGAGATGGCCATTTCATACCAATAAAAGAATAGAAAACTTTTAGCTGTAGGTCCTCTTCTCTCTATATTAGGGCTATCCATGCAGAATAAGTACCAAATTTACTGAAGGAAAGAACAAGAAAAGTATTCTTCATTTGATTCCTAGCCTTCAGACAAAGCGAAGAAGCATCTCTCCACTATATCTTTTTATTTTATTTCTTCTTCCCTTACCAATATTCACATATTTTAGAATAGCATAGAATGGAAAGGATGCTCAAGATATTCAGGAAGTTTCATATCACCAGGTACCGGCCAAGATGTTGCACTAAAATCACTAACCATCCAAAGCTGACATGCTCGCCCACCCTGCTTCCGATCAAAAAAATCATGCTGGACTTTGAAGGGACATTACACTTCATAAAATAAGATGATCTTTTCCTCATACCAGAAATGAATATATGCAAGTATAAATCTAGAGATACCGGGGAAGGAATTGAATAGCGTGACATGTCTTGACAGACAAATAAGAAGAAATTATAAGAAGCAGAGGATTTGATACAGCATGAAGTTTAGAAAATTCAAGATGTTAGATTATCTCCTGTTAGGATCAATCGCTTACCATTATGCCAAAAGTTATAGCTGATAGCGAAGGCGCAACTTTATTTCTTAACCAAGTCCACCATGCAAGATCTATGTTAGATCCTGACTCCGACCCGGGCTACCCCAGACCCCTCATGGGTCTTGCCACAGGCAGGATGTTGGCATTATCCAACAATCCCCCTCCCAACACCTGCCTCATGCAGCATGTTGCTCGTGGGAATCGAACCCATGACCTTGGCTCTGATACCACTTGTTAGGTTCAAGCACTTACCATTATGCCAAAAGCTATAGCTGATAGCAAAGAAGCAACTTTATTTTTTAACCAAGTCCACCATGCAAGCGCCATGTTCGATCATGACTCCGACCCGCCCCAGCCCCCTCATGGACCTTGCCATAGGCAGGATGTTGGCATTACCCAACATCTCCTTTTGCCAAGAAAGCTATAGTCAATCTGACATGATAAAATACACATCCTCAACTAATTGCGTGTATCATGTCCCCAACTATACAAACTGAAACTAATGAAAAAAAAATGTATCATTTCTTCTTGTTTTGGTGTTCAATACGGGAAGCATCTTAACCATTTTCCGACCTTTTTGCCTTTTCTTTCTTTCATGTATCTAATACCAGTACTAGATGCTCCAGTCAACAGAATCTTCCATTTGAAAAGGAAGATGGTTTTGTAGGTTTCAGGACATCATAGATAGTGGATTCCTCCAATCTCCATCAGGGAAAAAAATATTCCACTATTAGTTCTTGGAATATGGTTCCCAAACTTTGCCAGATAAAGAATATGTGTGCATAGGAAAAAGTCTTTGGTGGATCAATTCTTGTACCTATTGTAAGGTGTGTAAGTGTTTCAGGAACTTATAATGCAGAGGAATATAATGCATAGTGCCTTTCCCTTAGATTAGAAAGCGAACGTGCATACAGGACCCACAAATGTGTAATATTGGAAGGACACAATTATTATTTTTTTAGCTGGTATGAAAATTAGATTGGTCTAGAGTTAGAGGCAAATTCAGAATTTATAGTCAGTGAGTTCAGAATGATTATATGCATATATTTTAAATGATTTTTTCCTATTTTTACATGGTTCGAGCTGAAATTCAGTTGAACCCACAAAACCTGCCTTAGATCCGCCTTAAGTTCTGTTGGACCTGTCCAAGATGCTATGCTCCATGCACCCCCACCCTCTCTCTTCATATGCTTTGCTTATTAGGGCTGGGCCTTTTTGTGAATTTGGTCAAAGAAAAACAAGGAGAAATATAGAGCTGTAGCAGAAAACTTTATTTAACCAAATGGAAAATTATGTTATATACTGTGAAGAATAGTAAAGAATCATTACTTGCAATCAAGAGTAAGACAAGACTGGAGCCACTGAACCTGAAGTGACATCAGATTCCCTCTAGGTTCGCGATAAATACTTTGAGTCACCCATCATGCCTATAAATCCCATAAGACTTATTCACTGATAACCAAATATTCATATCCAAGGCCAGAAGATGTACCATCATCACCACCAAGCTTCCGACATGCACTCTTCAACAAGAATGACTTTCCCTGAAAGGCATCTGTTCCTACAAGGTGGGAGTGCCAGTGGAGACTCGGGGCTTGTTCTTTCAACCGATGCTAAGCCAAGATTGAAATGGACGCCAGACCTCCATGAGAGGTTTATAGAAGCAGTTAACCAACTTGGTGGGGCAGACAGTAAGTTTATACAAATATGTTAATTTGGATACGCATCAGATGCATGTTGTTTCTCACAGAGATAATTAAATATCCACCATTCTTCTATTGCAGAAGCCACACCAAAGTCAGTTCTGAAACTTATGGGGATCCAGGGACTAACCTTGTATCACTTAAAGAGCCATCTTCAGGTTAGTTTTTTTTCAATTCATGGTTAGACATTTCAAGGACACAATCAGCCTTGAAAAACCTTCATAGCGTAGCTTTCACATAACCATTCCAGACAAAAAACATTGGATTAAGAGTGAAACACATCTTCTAAATCAACTACAAGGACCTTTAAAATTGTCTATGTCAAAATAATTGAAGAGCAAACGTGAAATTCAGGTACTTTTGAGTTACAATTGAAAATCTAATCTTCTATTTTGGCTGGCAGAAATACAGACTAAGTAAGAACCACCATGGACAAGCAAATTCTAGCGGAGCCAGTAAAGCTGGTAAGAAATCCAATATTTTTCAAGAATATATAAATCCAAAAAGCTGCTTCTACAGAGAGAGAACATTCTAAAATTTATTGTTTGTGAATAATTGTTGCAGCAAGTATGGAGAAAATATGTGAGAGCACTGGAAGCCCTACGAGCAATCCAAGCATTGGACTCCAACCAAACAAGTAAGAACTAACAAAATTAAGTTGTTAATATCATCTTACTTCATGTCTGAACCATACCTTACTCTATATCAACCGAATTTTTTCTTGTCCAGCAATATACCAATAAGCGAAGCAATACAGATGCAAATTGAAGTCCAAAGAAGGCTTCATGAGCAGCTTGAGGTAAGAAACTGTTGCAAAATTTAACTTGCATAAGAGATTTTAGAACCATAAATGCCAATGGCCCAATGCAAAAATGTAAGTAGCAAAAGATGAGACCTCCTGTGTCATAATCTGAAGAAAAGCCAGAAGCAATATGTTATGGTGATTTTAAAAGGCATTTTAATTTTCATGAAAAAGAAGACTTCACAGATTAATTGATAACCAGAAACATATTTTTCACAGTTGTGGAAAACAAGATAACAAAATGATAACTTGATGATGTAGTTGAATAGTCCTAGATGTATATAGTGCATTTGTTATAAGAATTAACAATTTAACAATGTGACCCCACCATAAAGTTTTCTTCTAGCCAAATTTACTAGTACCGGTAAATTTTCCTCACCAGTTTTCAGTGATGCCTAATTGAACTCAAAATGATATATTACGCAACTTATAGTGCTTTTGTTTCAAGACAGAAATGTAAATTATGAATCTGCATAGGTTTTCTTCTAGCCAAAACTTTACAAGTCGATGAAAATTTTTCGTTGCTGTCTTCTAAATTAGGCCTAATTGAACTGATTAGGTGCAACGACATTTACAGCTAAGGATAGAGGCTCAAGGGAAATACTTGCAAGCTGTGCTCGAGAAAGCACAAGAAACCCTTGGAACACAAAACTTGGGAACAATTGGATTAGAGGCAGCCAAGGTTCAACTGTCTGATTTGGTATCCAAAGTATCCAACCAATGCCTGAATTCTGCATTTTCAGAGATACAAGAACTTTCAGGATTTCACACTCCACAAACACCAGCAACCCAGCGGTTAGCAGATTGTTCAATAGATAGCTGCTTAACCTCCTCTGAAGGCCCCTTGAGGGACCTGCAGGAAATGCATAATAACCAAATTGGCCTGAGGAGTTTAAACTTTGGACCATGTACAGAAGACATAGAAAATCAGACCAGGTTACAGCAGACTGCACTAAGATGGCGTGACGACCTCAAGGAGAACAGATTGTTTCCCAAAATGGATGAGGATACAGAAAAAGAATTTGCCAAAGAGACAAACTGGAGCAACTTATCAATGAATGTTGGAATCCAAGGAAGAAAACGGAATGTCGACAGTAGCTACGTTAATGGAAGACTCAATGGAATGAATGCAGACATCAAACTTTTTCAGCAAGCTGCAACTGACAGAAGTGGTTCAACGAAACCAGAAAAGCAGGTGTCACCACAAGAGTATAAGCTTCCTTACTTTGCTCCAAAGCTTGACCTAAACACGGATGATCAAACTGATGCTGCTTCTAATTGCAAGCAACTTGACTTAAATGGTTTCAGTTGGAATTAAGAGATCTCATCTCCACATACAAGGAAAAAACATAAGGAGTTGCGTTTCAAACAGACGCCCGCATGTGGGAAACTCAGCTGATGCTCCTTTTGAAAGGAATAAAATAACATATAACAATTAGAACTCAAGATTATACATATGATACTGTAACACCATTGAATCTTCAAAGGTTCTCATTTCTTGGTCTAATACCTAGCCCATTGTGTTGCATAGTTTTTAGCAGTACAAATATGAGCTAACCTTTAGCAGTTGAACGTTCCATATATCTAAAAAGTCTTTGAAAGGCCATATGCAGAACCCCGTTCTAACAAAACACTTCACAAGCTAAGCATTTTCCTCAATTTTCTACTCCAGAAATATTATGAATACTTCTTCAGTTTAAAGGTAATCATCACATCTGAAGTCACTTTTAACAAAAATCAAGTGGTCAACTAGTCTTGTTTCTCAATTCAGAGCTCTTCAAACAAAGAACAACAAAAAAGATCTCTTTTAGTCAGTTGACAATGATAGATTCCTTCATGTTTAATACAGAATGTTCTGTAAACCAATCAAAGACCCAGGTATGTATCACCGTAACAATTAATGTTAAATACTATACAAGTGATATAGACAACCACTTTGCCAATTAAAGTTCATAAAAGTTCACATGGTAGTATTTTGCTAGAGGCATAATACACAAATAGAAATATTCAAACTTGACTGATAAGCACTCCAACTTTGATAATACACATCTAGACAACTCAACTGTCTCCCACATCATTTAAACATCTCCAAAATTTATGTGCAATGTCAGCATCGTGTGTCCGCAAGACACAATAAGCACGAGTTGAAGTGTTTAGTTGTTAGTTGAGGTATCTATACGTAGGGCATTTCATCAAATACCTAATAAGCATATGAAATTGATACAAGGGCAAATTGATAATGAAATCGACACGAACCAGAAAAATTCTTTTCAATAAACTCGAGTGAACAGGAAATAAAAGCTTCAATTGACAAATTCATCGATATGCTTCAGTGAAATTGATAAGGTATCGAATTTCTTCGCTTTATATTATATAAAGAGATCTTATCTCCATCTCTGTGCATGCATGTATACCTTATATGGAAAAAAAAAGTAGAGAAATGTTCATTCTTCGCCATTTTTAAAAGCTTTACCCACCTGATTCTTCTTCATAGTGATCTTTCACTTTCATGGAAATTCGACTCAACTGTGTAGTCAATTGAAGGGAAAAAAATCTTCCCTGCTTATCAACAAAAAAAACTCTAGTTGATTTTTTATACGATTATTATCTCAAAAATTCATATTTATCATTAATTTTAATAATTAATTAAGTGATCATATAAAAAATTAAACTCTAAAATCTGATTAGTGGACAATATTCACTGTGTATCTTTTTTTTCTTTTTTGATATACAAAACATTATATTTCCGATTATATATGGTAATACATATAATAAATTATGTGTCAATTAATTACTTTTAATTTAGCTAATTGGGTGAAGAACTATTTAAATATCTTTTTGAAGTAATGTAAAATCGTAAAATTAATACTGGATCTGAATCAAATTATTTGTACTTTTGTCTCTATTTTGTATTCGCCTTTAATTTTTGTCTCACCGAAAAAAGGCATAAGTTTATATTTTTACACCATAATATTCAACAAGTTGTGCCCCTCGCACCCTTAAGGAATTTACTAAAAATAGTCAAAGTTGTTTCTGAACTATACGAAATAGACCACTTGTACCTTCGGTTACATTTTGAGATAAAAAATATCCCTACCATGATCCTAAGAGACCACAAAAACCCTCAAGAGTTAACACCACAAATTTTTAGTAGTGTTGCAAGCCATATAGGACTGATCCCTCCATCTAAGCGTCGTCGACTAGGATTCACTACAAAAAAATTAACTTTTACCGGCGATTAAAGTCGCCACAAAATCTCAAAATATTGCCACCAAAATTAGTTCCTATTGCTAGTTAAAAATTAGTAAAAACCTTTAGCGGAAATATTTTGGAACTTTATGGGGACTATACTAAAAGTTCAATTTCTCGTGGTGAGTCATAGTTGGCAATGCTTAGGTGGAGGGATTAGTCTTACATGGCTTGCCACATAATTAAAAAATTGAATTGTTAACTCTTGAGGGTATTTGTGATCTCTTGGAGTAACGACAGGAGTATTTTTTATCCCAAAATGTAACGAGTTATAAGTGATCTATTTTATATAGTTCAAAAGCAATTTTAATCCTTTTTCGAAGAATTTATGCACCCCTAAATATAATTTTGATTTTTAAAAATAAAAATTTGAAGGGCAAATTGTGTCATTGAATGATTTGAATTAGTTAACCATTAGATCAAGAGTTGAGACAAAGTCGTACAAAATTAGCAAAGACAAGAAAAGTGAAGGGTGGCCCATTCCAAGACTCTATTTATGAATTTGGGCCGAATAGAGGCTCAAATAAGACCTCTAAAGATGAAGTTAGGTCCTAGGGGAGTGCAAAAATCAAATCGATTGATAAAAATATTATTGACTTATTATTATTGGGTTATTAGGTTTTTGAATTTTTAATGATTTTAAAAAAAATAATTATTTGGTTATCGGTTCGATATCGATTTTTACTATTGGGTTATTGGGTAAACTGATAACCCAAAAAGATTATAATAATTTACTATTTTAATTCTTTCGTAAATATTAAATATTAGTAATTTAATAGTAATAGGACACTATAACAATAGTTTACCTATTTTAATCTTTACAGTACTTATCTACTTTAGTATTTTAGTTTGTATTAACTAATTGTAGCTTTTGCAAGTTTGTAAACATAATCGTCGTACTCTATCTACTTTTATTAATGCAAATTATTATTATTATCATTCTTATCGGGTAAATTGAAAATCGAACCGTTAAAGACTTAAAATCGATAAAAACTATATTTTTGATTTGTTATTGGTTGAACATATTTAAAAATCGATAACTAATAATGTATAAAATTGAACCGAACCGACTGAAACACATTCCTAGATGAAGTAGCATATCTTTAATCAATAGTGATCTTATTTGTCTTAATGTACTATCTTGGGAAAATAGAAATTATTGACGAGGACATATAGAGATTGATGAGTTTATTTGAATATTCAAATTTTATTTATGTCTTTCATACATGAAATATGTTAGCCCATAATCTAGCTAAAATTTCTCTTTTACTATTTCATGGGATTTCAACTCCTTAAATAGGGTTGTAAATAATGATTTGATGTGTTACAGATGTATCATCCATCTTTTGAAGAAATATTATATGTAGTTGATTAGGGGGGGAAAGAATCTTATTCGTTTTGAAATTCTTTACTGAAATATTTTTGTACTTTATATATCTTGAGAATATATAATTCATACTTCTTTTTTGTGTTGCATTCTTATTTTAGGAGTCCTAGATTCGTCACTAACTCTGACTAACATAGTCTCCAACTTTTCTTAAGGAATGAGATGGTTATGAAATACTAGATGAGCCTTAAATAATAGAATTCATTCGATATTCATTATTCATATCCCTGAAATAATTTAAAATAAATTTCATCATAATCTATCCAATTTTAACTTTGATTTAAATGAGAGAAGGCACGCATAGTTCGAAAATTGTGGCACCACAACTTGAGTGAACTGAGATGGTCAAAATAATTATTAACCGCTTCACCAACAAAGCAACTTATAATGCCAACAAACTCAATGTCTCCAGGAGTAATTTATGACACTCAAGGACTTGATTGAAATATTATTATATAAGATGAAAAAAATAATCTAGCTTTATGTGAGGAATAAATTCAAACAAGACTAAGTTAGAAATTATATTATAAATCATATAATATGAAAGAAAAAGAAAAAAATTGAATGTTTGAATGATCACTCAACTAATTATAATAATTGATTTATTCATAAGCAAGTCCAAATGGCGGTGGCCGCCCACTACAAAGAAGACAAGTGTCAATGTCTACTACCAACAAATCCACACTAGTTGAAAATTTACAAAATAATTATATTTTCCAAAGGGTTAAAAATAAATTATGGGGAAAAAATACTCAAAATTGCCTTCTTTTTAAACATGGGGTGGCAAAAGCAATGTAGATAGTGACCTTTTTATTTATTTATTTATTTTTGGAAATGATTATGAGGGAGTATTTGTCTGATTCATTTGAAAAGTATCTTATGGATTTGGTTTTCCATTTTGAGTGTCTTGAAAATTGATAGATAAATTCATTCATTAATGCACTGTACTTGGACAACCTTTTTCTTATTCAATATTGAATACTAAAATTAAAATTAATTAAATTTAAATTTATGTCCAGAAGTGTCTTATATTAAAATATAAAATGCTTCTTGACAAATTTGGACAAACTTATTTTCACATAAAAAAATAAAATATTGCTTCGTTTAGGATGTGTTTGGTATGAATGAAAAAATTTATGAAAAATATTTTCTTGATTTTTTCTTTTTAAAAAATAAACAGTTCTCTTATTTGTGTTTGATAAGAGTAAAAATATATTGTCCTAAAAATTTGTATATAATCTAGACAATTAATAAGATGGTGAGGCAGGGATGGAGCTAGAGTGTCGACTACGAGTTCGATTGAACCTAGTAGCTTATGTTTAACCCTTGTATTTATCTTTATAATTTATTAGATGTACAAATTATTAATTTAAAATGAAAATTACGCGGATAAACAAACAAATACTAATTAATCAGTTAACATAGTTATAGTTTGAATTAATTACGGCTCGCGACAAACATTAAGTTGTAATTACAGTTTGAGTTTTGTATAATTCGCGTGATTATACTAAAGTTATGCGCAAATCAAATTGTATAGCGCAATATACAAACCATGTGCATGAATTGTATAGCGAAATATACAAACGCTATACAAATACTGCGAATTGTATAGCTACTTATACAAACGTATACAAATATTGTACGAATTATACAAACGTATATATGAATACGTTTTTTCTCCGTACCGAACACATCCTTAGAAGTCCATTTCTTTCTTAACATTACCTTAGATGTGGAAAAAAAAACCTTTTTTTTTCAATCTATTTCTTGAGTGGGGCATGAGAGGCTAGTTTACATGATCCTATAAGTCATTGAGCATGCACTTTTTAATGTGTGAATTAAAAGCAAGATAGTGCATAATAAAAGTGATATGTCAAAGGAATTTAAGCTACAAACTTAGGGGGTAAACTATATGTGAAGGATGGATCTAGAAGTTCGATTACGAATTCACATGTATAACTTTAATAGGAATAGCTTTTATTCAAATTTTATATATATATTTTAAAATTTTATTAAATAATTATAAATCATAACTTGATTAACTTCTGAATTCGCCGTGATAATATAGTAAGCCTTTTTATTTATTTATTTTGGGGTGGGTGGGTGGGTGAGAGGGGTAGGGGTCGAGCGCATAGATTATCTAAACAAGAATTCATCGTTGAGAATAAGATGAAAGCATGAATCTTCACACTTTTAGAATTTTACACTATATAGCACTATCAAAATAATAGTCAATAAATATATATTTTATATATATTAGTTTCAATAAACATATTTTATATATAATAGTATATATTTTTTGTATATTTAATTTACTAATGTAATTAATTTTGACCAACCAACCAAATATATGAGTTCATATCTTGAAGCTTCTAAAGTTAAAATCTCATTTTAATTAGTGGTTAAGTTAGTTAACAAAGTAGATATAGCTAGGGGGCAAGAGGGCCATACATGCCCCCTCCAAAATTCAAAAAAGATTATGGTTTCTTGTAACTCCTAATTTAAAAAATATATGCATCTATATATATATATATATATATATATGTTGTCCCCTTGTTTAAGTATAGGCCCTCTCAAATTTTCTCTCCTTCAAACTCAATTAATGTGTCCTACTTTTTTTAAAAAATTTCTTTCAATTTTTTTTTAATATTAATAATAGTCCAATTTGTGATTGTCAGAATTTTTATCTGAATAATAATAATATGAGAAATTTATAAAATTTTAAATTGCAACTGCTTGATAAGAAAATGAAAATAAAAAATTTGATTTAAAATAAAAAAAAGTCGAAAAAAATAAGTAATGAACTAATAAAAAGACAGAAACATAAGCTAAATACAAGAAAAGATAAGAAGAGATGTGTCTGCTCTATATATATTTAATACCTTCTTCTAGAATAAAATTAATAACTCCTACCCCGTTAGTCATTCCATCAATTACTCGTCAATCAAAAAACTGAGTAAATTCAGCTAATCCTTTTATCCCACCAACTAAAAATCTTGTATAAAGAACATCTATGATAACACACTCTAAAATCCTATATGATCACAGGATTAAGATTATAAGATTTAATGAACAACATATATTTTTAACTTAAGATTATAAAATTCAAAATTTTCTTTTTACTTTTTAACAAGACAAATTAAAACAAGAAAGTATTACTAACAATAATAACAAGTTAATATAAATGACACTTTTGACATGAAATGTGAAATGACATAAGGATCTTAGATCCCCTTTTTTGGGGTGGATTTAGATCCTTAAGACTAGTCAAATAGTCTAAGTTCATAGGGTGGAAAAGTACAAATTTGCTACACATATATGATGATTAAGTGCTAATCATAAAGCAAATGAGCCATCCTAACCTTACACTTGTCCTATGATGGGAAAAAAATCATTAACAAGCTTTCTACGATTTTAAGAATCTGTTTTTTATCATGTATTTTTTTAGTTGATTTGATAAATATAAGTGAAAAATTAATTTTGATGGAAAAATATATATCTATTTTCTTACCGTGTATAAAGAAGATGAAAGAAAAAAATAAACATGAATTATAATAATAATCTTTTCAAAGCTATTAATTTCAACAATAACATACCCAGTGAAATCCAATAAGTGGGGTTTGGGAAGGATAGAATATATGCAGACCTTACTGTTTCCTGAAAACCTTCGTCTCAAAAATCATAAGCAGAATAAACTAAACTTTATTTATTTTTTAATTTTTTGTAAAAGAAACTAGAAATGCAATGATGATTTTTGTATGCCCAACCGACCTCGTTAAGAAAATCATAGTCATAAAAGACATATTGTTGCCAAGAAAAAACAAACAAAGTGCACTAAAAGAGGAGTCCAAAATAAGAGCACCACTATTATTCTAGTGCATTTTTGTCAAAATCACTTCATTTTTGCGTTAGTGGTCCTGTTTTTAAAATTTATTTTCGATAATCATTAGGTTCAGATCAACATTTCAATTAATTTTACGAAAAATATATCACTTTTAATCAACAATATATATTAAAATTAGGACATATATAGAAAAAGAAATGATTTGAATCAGACTAGACGAGACTCTTAAATTAGTGGTCATATATTAATTTTAATTCATTATCTTTCACAGTAAAAATAATGTCTAGTGAGGAAATTTGCCACTTTAAACCTATAACTTTTACAGATAATAACAAATAAATCAGTTGTATTAATATAATCTTCTTTACTTTAGTTAGTTTTTTTATAATCATTTTACCATTAATCACAAGTATTAATTATGTTTACTTGGTCAAATAAATTTTAAAAAAAAACACTAAGCAGGCCTGTATCTCTCACTTAATTAGTGGATTGTATATGTGAAAAGAAAATCTCAGTGAAATCATGATAATTTCTATCAATATATATAGATTATGACCCCTCAGTTGCATATCAACAAAAATCAACAAGGTGGGGTCCAAAGTACTAATATGCTTTCCATTAAAAAATTTTATTTCAATTTATTTTTAAAAAAATTAATAAATTGAAATAAAAATTAATAAGAAGCATATGAAAGAAAATTACATGTAGTCGTTCATATTAAGAGATATAATATTTATAAAAAAACAAGACAGATTTTGATGTATATTATTACAACATGTTAAACTATACTGATGATAACATTTTGAAATTGTTAGTACTATATAATCCCTATATTTAATTTTTAGGTGACATTTTTATTAAGTTAATGATGCATTATCATGACTATAATTCATTTTGAGTTATTTCTAATTAGACATTTACTTTAAGACAAATTAAAAACGAAACAGTGTCAGATAAATTAAGACAAAAAATACTTTCTCCGTATAAAAATGAATGACCTATTTTCTATTTTAGTCTGTTTCAAATAAATGACCTCTTCTTCTTTTTTTTTTGGCAATATTTTAATCTCAACTTTTCACGTAGCATGTTTAAGGCCACAAGATTAAAACACATTTTTATTACATTTGACACAACTTTAATTTACAATCACAAAATAAAAAAATCTTCTTTATTTTCTTAAATTCCATGTCAGGTTAATCTAGGTCATTCTCTTTTAAACGAAAGGAGTAATTTATAGTCATATAAATGTTATAGTAACTTGCGATTACAAATTTCAAAAATCTTAAACTCCGTGTCCAATCAAACATCGAGAAATTGTGGTGGGGTTTCTAACATCTCTTTTTTTCCATATAAAAGGAGCACTAGTGTATGCTCCAAACAACCTTACTCAAAAACTCAACTTGCACCTCAAACTCCCTATAATTCCTTAGCAACACCACAACATATATCAATACAACAATGGGAAATTGTATAGTACTTTTGCAAAATGATAAGAAGAAGGTACTTGAATATAAATCTCCCATGAAGGTCCATGAAGTGTCACCTCTTCTACAAGAGCCACAAACAAAATTACATGTCAAAAAGAAGGTGAAGTTTGCTGATGAAGTACTACATAAGGAAAATATTGGCAAAAGTTGTTCATCATCATCTGAGATTGTAAGAATTAAGGTTGTTATCACTAAGCAAGAATTGCAAGCTCTTCTATTAAGTGAAGGAGAATTAAGAGTTCAAGATGGCAACATGGTTGTTCAATGTCCTCTTCAAAAAGAACAAAGCTCTATTAATGACAATGATTGTATAGGATGGAAGCCTGATCTTGATAATATACCTGAATTAGACTAGCTTTTTCTTACAATTATAACATAACTATAGTAAGATACAAAAATCTTGGGAGGTACCAAGAGAAAAGGGTTTTGTTTTCTTTTAATAGAGGAGAGGAATAGATTGTACTTCTTTTCTTACCTCACAATAAAAGAGACATTTACTGGCAATATCTTTTCTTTTAGCTGGTCGCAAGAATAATTTTTGTGCCAATTGAGTTAATGTCATGCATTTGGAGTTTTTAAAGTCTTTAACGACATTTATATAGAGTGTTAGTTATAACTAAATACTCTTATTTCTTATGGCGAATATATTGTCACAAAATTCTTTATTTGTTCTAGTGTGAGTTCTAACAAATGAAACTTAACAAATTTAGTTGTCAATCTTCATCATATCAACTTTCTGATTTGTTAAATAAAGGCTATCAAAATGATTAAAAATGTATGTACATACAATATAATTATTTCTATACGATTTATTTACTTGTATATAAATCGGATCCTATTAGAGCTAGCTAGTTACGAAATATTTGGTCTAGAATCATGATGGGAGGAACCATGAAAAAGTAGGGGTGACAATTGAGCGGGTTCGATCAAATTTGAGCGGGTTATAATGGATCAAGACCCAACCTAACCTGAATTTGCTTGGGTCAAAATGGGTTGGGTCAAAACGGGTTGAGTAATGGGTTAGAGAGCGGGTTAAGACCCAACCCAACTTTTACTAAGTTTTACTTATTTTATTTGTTCTTTTTCAATATTTTAATACTTAATTAAATTATATCAAATTAAAAAAAAGTATTTTAAAAATATTTTGGCAAGATCTCTCGAGTCAATTCGAGTTGCATATCAATCTAATTTTAAATGGGTTGAAATGAATTGGATTGAGATGAGTTGAGCTATTAACCCGCCCAAACTTCAATGAGTTGGGCGAATTGGACGGGTTAGATGGGTTGGATTTAATTTTGCCACCTCTCTGGAAAAGCATGCCCTTGGGCTAAAGAATGAGATGGAATATCCTCATGTTAGTGTCAATGTGACAAAGTCAAATATTTCGCTAAGGGAATTTTAGAATATAAATAAAAGTTAGCAAAAGAAAATAAAAAGCTCAACATTTACTATATATATATATATATATACACAAAATATAAATTAAACCTTGAATATACAATATAACTTTTCACCCAAATGGATTGTTAACACAAAGCAAGTGTGAATGGAATAAGTTACTGAGAAAACAGAGGAAAACTGCACTTTTGTTTGCGTGACTGATCTCAGCACTAATAAAAGTAACATTTGCGTAAATGTTTGCTCATAATTCATATGTCAACCTTACAGACAAAATATTACAAACTTGCTAATAATTCACAAACTTTTAAACTGTTGTCTAATGTTTTTTCATAAATGAGAATCATTTACTAAATAATTGTCACAGAAAAAATTTCACCCTATAGTTAGGTAGCTAATAATTATTATGCGTTCTCCTGTTCTTTTTCGATTAACTAGACCAAATAGCTTATTGTTAGTGTACCTAATATACTAATTGATAAATATGGACAGAAATTAATGGATTAACTGTTACTAGAACAGCTTACTTACATCATAATGGAGAGCCACTGCCAACTAGTAATGGCTTCACCACATCTAAAAGCCAAATAAATTTTATAAATATAGCCTCCCTTGTGCATATAATATTCACGCTTATATATAACAATAAAAACGTGATTTGATTACTCAGAACAATCCATGTCCAAGGGTGCACAAAACAGTAAACTGCAAGCATTCACATATTTCAGCCTATGTTGCTCGGATACTCCAAAAATGTTACAAAAATCCAACACATACCTTATAGTATTTTATTTTGAAGAGTCCGAGCAATATAACTTTCAGTAGTATCGTGGGAAAAAGTCATTATCAAAACTTTAACACATATATAAGCTTCCGGCAAATGAATAATATAACCCAAGATATGTCTAATAATATAGAATCAAGTGGAGGATCGTGAAGAGTACAGAAGACAAAGTTAGTTATTATTTTCAGAGTAGTGGGAGCAATATGGGACCTGTACAGTATTTCTGTGTATGTACATGACCTAGTGAACAAAAGGTCAAGCAATCGCCAGATATTTATATATACAAGGAGTATATCAATACAATATAATATACACACACACTATATATGTCTTGAATGAACACTGGCGAAGTTTTGCTTCTCAGATTTCTCTGCAATATAATGCACACTGACTGGCTATTCCGGTTTCCTTTCAACTTCCAGGCTAATCTCATTCCGACGTGTGAAAGGAAGAGTAAATGGTGGATTATACTGCAAGAGAAGTATAACAAATACACAGCTATAAGTTACTTTACTTAACACTAGGTCAAAATGTGTTCTCCAGTAGATATTATAAGTATATTTGAAATGGTTCTACAAATATACCTGTGCAACTTCTATCAAGGCACCATCTTTTACCTGAAACTCTGCATCTCCCTTTAGTGCAGCTCGAAGTCTTGATTCTCGCATTTTAACTTCTTCGTCATTCACAAAACCTTACTCGGAATCAAATGAGAGAAGGCTAGCTAAGTTAGGATAAAGAACTTGAAAAATAGTATTCCTAAAATGTTTCTCTTTGAACTCTGAATTGAACACCACCATTCGTCACAGCAGGCTTGTAGGACATTAAAGAAAGAAACAGAAGTACAACTATGTACAAGTTTCCCTCATATCATAAGATACCAATCAATCAATAAAGTATTAAGTTTAACAATATCTACATCTATAAACTGATGACACAGATCCCAGCTTTCTGACTAGTCAGATGTTGAATTTCAAGAGAACTTAAAATTCCATCTTGAACTTTATATTGATATGCTAAATATGAAGTTACAAACCTGAAAAAGCAACAACTGCGACAGTTTTCCTGGGCACCTCCTTGATAGTTACAGAGGAATCCTTTGGTAGTGGCAAGTCCGAACCATACTTGGAGGGCATGACGAAGGACATCCTCCACTTTTCCTGATCTTCCGCCTAATGAAATTCTTAATGAGATTCCAGTAGGTGTAGCTTTTTGTGAAAATATGAAAGCAGGAAATAAATATAACAACTATATACACTATTAATCTTTTACTCCTTTTGGGTGATTTTTTTCTTTTCTAATGGACGAATGTTAGTTTTGAGAATATGGATTTGCAATAGTACCATCTCATAGTTTCCAGTTCTCCCAGATATGGATTTGCAATAGTACCATCTGAGAATACTACAGATTCAAACAATAAGCAACCACAATGTTTACATTTTCATATGTATCTGCTCTGGTGCATATGCCAAGCACACAATTGAAAGATCCTCAAATGGCTAGACTGATCATGATACAAGAGAGTCAGTAAAAATAATCGACTCAAGATCATCATAACCTTTTTAGTGACTTGACTCAAGCTCATCATACATAATTTTATTTCCTCTTCTTTGTGTTCTATTGATCAGAAGCATCCAGCAGCAAATCACCGTCTTTCTAAATGGAGATGCCCGAGGCACCTCATTTTGGCTTTTACCAAATCCACATCAAGAACGTAAATGTGTTTCTCTTTGTGAATTAGGTAACTAGATGATGTTTATTTCCCAATAGAATCAGTAAAAGTCAGCATTTTTATTTGGCGACACGAGGTCATTATTAGAGTAGTTCTTCATTTATCATTTCTCAAGTTATGTAGTGACTCAACCCCATTATTTTATCACTTTGTTACTTCTAGTAATACCGTGCATCAACATCCATGTTAGTAGTCCCTCTTCCAGAGTATCTCCAATATCCGAAGAAAAACAGTGTGTCTGCAAAGGACCTCCACAAAAAAGAGGCGAGCAAAAAGCATGCGCAATAGAGAAACAAACCATTTGGCTAGAGTGATACAGTAAATAGTACGCTGCGGAGAACTAAACCAAAAAAAAATCAATGAACAGTAGAAGAGTTGTACCTTTTTAGTTATTACTGGAGTAGTCATTTCCATTTTCTCCCCATCAGATTGAGTTCTATGAGTGATTACGGGTGTCGTCATTGCCATACTCTCCTTCTTCGTGTTCTGGAAGTCACCAAGAAACAGAACAGAGCCAAAGAAGGCCACGATTACAATGTGATTCGAGGCGATCTAAGGTTGACTCTATAAGTACCTTCAACTACCTTACCAAACAAGTACTCGGCCAATGTGTTGAAGGATTGAGATGCACCATAAAAGTCAAACCCAGACTTCCCAGGCATTGTAGCCTCAGCAACAAAGTAAGGCTGTTTAAAGTCATAATACTACTTTAGATAAGTGAACAAAATTATAATGAAAAAGAAAGATGGTTAAAAGGATTAGGAAAAGAACAATTATCAAACATGACACCATAAAGAGATGTCGGTGAGTAAAGTTCAAATAATACAGCATGTCTATCCCCAAACCCCACTTGTGGGATTCCATTAGGTATGTAATTGTTGAATGTTATTAAAAAGAAATTTAGCACCATGATAACAAAGTGACTAATGGTACAGAATTCAGGTTAAATACAAAGTACTATTTGCCAAAATCTAATGTCAATCACTTTCAAACAACAGGATCCACGTCTTCAATATGAGCGGAGAGAGTTTATGACATGCTTGATAGGTATTAAACCAAAAGTTAGAACATAACATCCTTGTTTCCAGAAATTGCCACCTCCGCTTTCTGATCATGTCTTAACACTGAGTCAGTGTCACAAACATGTTTCTCAAAATTGAGGAAACTACTGAGTTGTGATCACTAGTCTGTTTTTGTCAATTTCTTTCTGTTCAGATATACCAAATTTCTTTCAGGTTCCTATTATTTCTTTTACTTTCTTATTGATAGACATGCTGACTCTTCACTATAACTGCCGTTCTCCAGTAGTCCAGTATGATTAAACAACATTACTCTCATTGTTTCATGTGGATTGGGCATTTCAGTTATTTGAAATCCTTTAATGCTTGTTTTTATGATAGCAAAAAGGTTAATGACATATATGAACAAAGGCCTATTTCTTCAAAAAAAGAAGTAGAATCAACTTTATACCAAAATCTGCAAAATGTCTCCCTTGTATCTATTGACATAACCAAGCAATTTACACCAACTAATGCTTTTTTGTATTAGTACCCTAGATCACTTCGAAAGAACGACCTATAATCACCATATATCAAAAAATAGCGACTAAAGGATTCTTTGTGCGAGAACATGTAGCTGGTGCAAACAAATTTAATAAACAATGTATCTGTTTAAGTAGTATTCCAAAGGTTTTCTCATCACAAGTTTCCCCTGTATATTCAATATGTTTCTAGTGAAGGTTTAAACCTTTTTTTTTTTGTCAGTCAAATATTGCTCCTGTCTTATCTAGAATCAATCCGTGATTAAGGTGCAGAATGGATGCATATAAATCTCTCGATGCTACTGGAGAAAAAGTATGAACAGAAATTAGTCACAGCACATGTACCTCGACTTCTCTTATCTCATACTGATCAGTGCGTTTCAAAACCTTGAATTTCACTGTCTCCAGATCCGGCACTGCAAGAAGATGACAGTGATATAAGCTAGTCATTACGATTGGAGCGATTTTAACCATCTAAACTCTCATTTAACAACGAGAACTCAACAAACACACACACACAAAAAAAAACTATACCGGACATCAAAGCTTCCTCCAAATTCCGACTTTCAAATATCCTCTTCGGAAACACGTATTTCGCGGTTTCACCTGCCAATTCCGTCAGAACTGCTAACAATGTAACAATCAATCAATCATTCAACATCGTTCTCATTCCAAAACTAGCTTGAGGACTAAAATACGATTAATCGAAATGAAATGCTAATAAAATACGATTAATTGAAGAATAAAAAATTGCAGGGAAAATTTTACGTTTCTGAGAAAGAGAAGAGGTTTGGGAGGCAAGAGCGATGACGAGGGAGATTCGAGCTTCGAAAGGTGACATGCCGTTTCTCGGCTGCGGCGGAGCGGAGCTGCTTCTGTTAACTACCATGAATTTGATCGGCGAAGGTCTGGTTCTGCTTGTGGTTGTAGAAGGAGGAGCAGAAATGGAAGAAGGTGAGACTAGAAGCATCTTTACGTTTACAGTGGTAATTAATTTCGCTCTTTTTGAAATTCTGTTTGCGTGAAAAAGGAGATTTGTGGTTTTCAGGGGAATTCATATTTCCATCGGTTGAATTTTTTGCATGAATGCACCTTTACATTTTCTAAATTACTATTTGTTGCCCGAAATTATTTCGTTACTTCCTCTTCTGCTCGACTCGAATTTACCGTGATTGAAAGTGAGAAATACTATCTCGTCTCTTTACCCACAAATACCATTTTGATAGTTAATCATGTTAAAGCATCTACAAATCAAGTTGATATTTCCGCTCTTCACTTTTAGTTGTCACATTTTGCTTCGAGACAGTTAAAATAATCTTCAAAATTAAATTTTAAAAAATTAATTTAATATTTTAAATATAAATATTTAAAAACTATATGAAAACTTCTCTATTATTATGATAAAAAAAATATAGTATCTATTTGTACCCAAAAAAGAAAATGGAGAGGTAGATACTAGTTGAGACCACATTAAAAGAAATATTTATGTATTATATCTTCCACAAAACATTCATTACATAAGATGCTGTTCTACGTCCTCCCCCTAACTTGAGCCGTGTGCCGGGTAACTATCCCGCTCAGTTCGAGGAGAGCACTTTTGGTCTGCGTTGGTGAATGGAAGTCCCCAATCAAGCAAGAAGAAAGCAACTCTTCCTACGACAGTCACCACTGCCACAGGATGACATGCCAAAGGCACAGAACAAGAAAGCCGACCCAAAATGATTGTAAATAGTCTCCAGCCTATGTAAGCTTTCTTAGATCCAAATGTGTCTTCAATCCCAGTCTATTAAGCATGAACGCAACATCCTAAGTTAGTCACATTTCCAAAGGCACCTGAGCATATGTACGACCTCTAGATCAAGAATATTCACAGTGAATCTGCCAAGAGAAACACCAACATCATTCAAGTCTGAAAGCAAAGATAACGCGCGTTCCACATTAAACAATTCAATTCAGTATTACGCAAAACATGAGACAGAAATAAAAGAAGTATACTCAAATTCACTTCACTAGGTAAAGAATAAGGAGAATCATAGTTCAACACATTTATGTCAGATGAAATCATTAGGGATGGGGAGGATTGCGCTGGGGGGGTAAATAGAAACTAATCCATTTTGTTTGACCCTGAAATAAGATGTGTCATATGATATAGCAATTTAGACATTCAATGGTAACACATAAATATATAACAGAACAATAAACGCAAAATGCACAAGGATGAAAATATCCTACTGCATTATAAATGCTTTCTAAGAGAACTCAGTAAACAACAAATTGTTTGATTATGCTATTCAGACACAAAAATGTCATGGAGCTGTGGTACCCAATTTTAGCATACAAAACAAGTGGCTTAGACAGCAGGCTGCAGCAAAGAGACAAAGCAATTTTATAAGTTCATACACTTCATTAGCTACAATTGTCTTCTCATTTTGCAGTCCATCAGTTGAACCAACTTTCACCATCTTCTGAGAATCAGAAGCCAACAAGCAACTGTATTCACAAGTAGATTGACGATTGCATACTGAGCGACAACAGAACAAGTGCTTGGATTATTTTTGGAGTGTGGAATTTGAACTTGAAATTTGATTATAATTCCCCCTTTCATAAATTAAGTTTTAAGTGGGATAACTTGCAGTACACCTTTGACTAGCTTTTCTCAATGTCCATGGCGTCTAAGCCAACTTACAAGCACCTCGACTGTTTCACTAAGACTACCTACTACCCCCTGCCAACGCACGTATTGAACAATCCCACACTTAATCCACTAAAAATCAAATGTTTGACACAAGTATCACATAATTGACAATCCCGTCCGCGATCACCTCATATAAAATGGGGATATACTTCTGGCTTTTGTTCTATATGTACAGTTTCCTACACCACATCAAGAAATAAAACAAACTTGGCATTTCTCCAAGGAAAAAGAACACAAGTCCCTCACCAGGCTATTTTTGCAGTGAAAACTAAACAAAGAATGATCTTTTCAACTTTTACACAGAATTTGTTTATCTTCAAAAATAATAAGAAACAGAAAAGGACATCTGATGAGAGTGGAACAAAGTACTTAATTGCTCATATTCATAAATGTTTCAGCTGTAGCATCGGTGAACTTCACAAACAATAGTAATATCAGGATTCCTTGAAAAAGAAAAACTAGGGCACAATAATATGCCTATAGCCGTCAGTTAAATTAGGGGAAACCGGAAATAAAACAGACGAATGGAATTCCTAGTAACTTACTAACCCTCGCCGCCGTCGACAGACCAAAAAATACATTCTTTCCGACCGGAGCATCAGCGCCGACGACCGGCAAAAAAATTTGGACCATTTCTCGATTTGTGCGTGTCATCCTTGCGCAGGGGCCATGCTAATCTTCTCTGTATCGT
>JBCEWC010001665.1:25777-39310 GCA_038996855.1 Solanum aculeatissimum | reverse complement strand
TATTAGCTATCTTTGGATATAGCAGTTGTGATATTATCACTCTCTATATATTCGGCTTCCGCAACAGAGGAGTGTCGCTGGTTTGCAGCGATTTAGGGTCATTTGGTCGTTGTTGTCATCGCCGTGCAGGGTATGGGAAAGAGGGGAAAGGGGACATGAGGGAGACGTTGAGGTTGTCAGGGGAGAGGGGCTGTGAGGGAGACGGGTGAGGCTGAAGTATGGGTGCGTACGGGTTTGCAGAGGAGAGGGTTGGGCGTACCATACGGGTTGAAGGTGTGAGGGATCGAGGGAGACGGGTATACGGGTCTGGGGGTGTATACGGGTTAGGGTATATGGGTATATATTTAAAAGAAATGGGTCGGGTTTTTGGGGGTCGGGTCAGGTTAGGGTTAAGGGTTTGGGGTTTCAGGTTGGGTTGGGGCTGGGTTGAGGGTTTGGGTTAGAGAATGGGTTTGGGTAAGGTTTGCCCGGGTTTGGGTAAGGTTGGAGGTTTAGGCCGGGTTGACTGGGTTTGACCGGGTTCGGGGCTGAAATTGACCCAAATTTTGAATAAATTGGGTTTGAAAAATTAGGAATATGACCGGAAATTTGCTCAATTCAAAACTCGAATTGAATTAGTTGATTAAAGGTCACGAGACGAATTAATAAAAATTAATTAAAGAGCTTCTTGAAATCAACGAAATAACGAACTTAATTATCAAAATAAATCACTTGAAAAAAAATAATTTATAAATTAACTGAGGTAATTAACAAAAATAAAATCTTCAAAATAATTTTTGCGAAATCGTGAAAGAAATAAACAATAAACACGTAATTAGATATACATAAGGATACAATGAAAATACGCATAATATACATATGCATGCATGTGTATATAATTTTAAAAGATTTAAATATTATCTAATAAGAGACGATGAAAATATATAAATAAAATATATACTTACACATATATTCATATATATGATATATATAATTTTTTAAAAGTTAAAATATTATCTATAAAAATAATAATAATGATAATAATAAAATACATATAGTATACATACACATACACACATATACATTCATATACGTACATATATATAATTTCAAAATTTTAAAATATTATACAAAAGGATAATGAAAAAATATATAATATATATACGTACACATATACACACGTATACACGTGGATATACATGTATATATATATAATTCAAAAGCCTAAGTAGTATATAAAGGATAAAGAAAATATCTATACATAATATACGTAACATTTTTGAAAATCAAAGGGTTATCATGAAAGATCTAAGGAACTCTTGACTTATATACATCTTTTTTTTTTCAAAAATAATTATTTCAAATTATTGTAAATTTGAAGAAACTCGATAATTAATTTATGTCGTGGAAGGTCAAAATTGGGTGTCAACAATATATTTAGACGCTCATCGAATAAGCAAGCAACAGATAACAAAATCAAGATTTAAATTTTATGCTTTATAAATACGTAACTAAATTCAATTAGCTCATTGAAAGTTTGTAAGATTCTACAAGACAAATTGTATTTCAGTTGGAAGTTTCCATATAAAGTGTGATATATTCCTCAAAGAAAAATTACATAAGTTCATGAAATATTCACATGGTTTATATCAAGATATGACATACTCTTCGCATTATACTACTTCGAGAAATAAGCTATTAATAACCCTCGAATCACAAAGAAATCAAATTTATAACTCATATTATTTTATCAATAAAATTATATTTGTGTATATTTTATTTATGCATGCAATTTACTTTTTATTACTTTAAACATGCAAAGTCTTAAATTAAAATATGAGAAATATTTAAATGGACTCAAACAACAATATTTTGATTATATATGATTTTCACATTAATCGGGACTTATAAATTTATAATTTCATTAAAATTAATAAGTTCATAATTTCGTTCTATATATTACTATAATTTTGATCCAAACAGTATTTCAAACTCACGTGTTGAGCCCACGCGCAGCACGGGAATTAGCCGTCTAGTACATATATAGAAGAGTGGGTAGAGAGGCATGGTATCAACCTGTCTGTAAAGTGGCAATAAATCCACTTTGACGCTTTAGTCTTTTAGTACCATTTGATCATGCTACGTGTCAAAATAATTTGCCTCAATAGCCACCACATCAACGATCTCAGCTACAAACTATGCAGTGGACCCCAACTACAAATTAGGCAGCTCTCTCAACTTGTGCTTTCCTTTTTTTCAAAACAAGTCGTTTTTTTTGTTGTTTGATGTTCAATTCTATTTGTCGAGATGTCAATATCTACTTGTTAATTATTTCATATAAATTTATT
The DNA here is from genome assembly GCA_038996855.1 of Solanum aculeatissimum. Classification (NCBI taxonomy): domain Eukaryota; kingdom Viridiplantae; phylum Streptophyta; class Magnoliopsida; order Solanales; family Solanaceae; genus Solanum; species Solanum aculeatissimum. The sequence continues at coordinate 36,983 of JBCEWC010001665.1, read as the reverse complement.
ATTAGAATTAGAAAAAAGATCAAATCTCTAATTCATGTGATTTTTATTTAGCTCAATACGTTATATACTTATATCTGATGTATATTTAAAAAATTATAAAAAAAATAAAGCTATAAAATAATGATGCATTTAACAACTTTGGAGAAATTACATTGAGATACATTAAATTTAAAAAATTACAAAAAAAATAGTCCTCGTTGTATAGACATGTATAGTTGGTGTATATTTGTGTATTATAATGTATATTTTGTGTATAGCCCATGTATAAGTAATATACATTGTATAGAAGTGTATACTTTCTATAACTTTTGACAAACTATATTGTATAGTCATGTATAGTTTCAATGATTTTAGACTATTTTTTATATAAATAAACCATGAACTACTTTTTTTTAAATATTTTTTTATTTTATATATATGTAATTTCCCTTTTAACTTTTTGTGTAAAATTAATATTATATTAGTAGTCATTTGCTAGCTGATCTGGCCATTGCATTGCGGCAACGTTTTGTTTGCACTAATATCCATTAATAGCTACTCACTCTTTGCCCTCTTCATCTTTCAGTGCAAATAAACTTGTATAATTTTATAACTGCTCCATTATTTAGACACTCATCAACTAAGCAAGCAACATATAACGAAATCAAAATTTAAAATTTATGCATTATAAATACGTGATTAAATTCTATTAGCTCATTAAAAATTTGTAAGATTCTACCAGGCAAGTTGTATTTCAGTTAGAGTTTTCATATAAAGCGTGATATATTCCTTGAAGAAATTTTTTATAAATTCATGCAATATTCACATAGTTTATATCAAGATGGACAGACTCTTCACATTATCCTATTTCGATAAATAAGCTATTAATAACTTTCGAATCACAAAGAAATTAAATTTATACTCATTATTTTATTAATAAAATTATAATTGTATATATTTTATTTATGCATGCAATTTATTTTTTCTTACTTTAAAAATGTAAATCCTTGAATTAAAATATAAAAAATATTTAAAGGACTCAAATAATAACGTTTTAATTATATCTGATTTTCACGTTATATAAATTTATAATTTCATTAAGATTAATAAGTTCATAAATTTGATCCACACATCCAAAAAAGCATGTGTTAGCCCGTATTAGCCATCAAGTTATAATAGAGAGACTAGTTGGTTAAGAAAAAGACATTTGCAAGGCTATAATTTTGGGAAATGTAAAGCTACGCCAAGCATCTGGAATGTTCCATAAACTTAATTTGCACAAAAGGGGAAAAAGAATTTCATCTGAGAGAATTGGCCATTGAGGTTTGCAGTAGAATCATCGAAAATTAGGTATGGAGAGAGGAAGAGGAAGAGGAAGAGGAAGAGGAAAGTGGGGATCAGTATCTCGTGGTTTGATTCCTCTGCTAGGGTTGCATGCAGTGAGTGAGTATTCCAGATTAGACAGAAAACCCCCAGTTACTGCTGCACTTGTTGCCTCTAATACCATTATTTATTTGAGGCCCAAATTTCTTCATCCTTTCCTACCAACTATCGATCAAGTTTGGTTTAATCCTCACCTTATCCTCAAGGTAATCAACCCTTTTCACACTTTGATTTTCATTTTGTTTTCTTGCTTGACACCCTATGCGACTGAAGTTTGATTTTTTTGGGGGGGTTGATCTTGAAGTTAGGTAGGTTTTGGTATGGGTAACTGGTACTAATATTATGGGTGTGTTTGGTAGAAGGAAAATGTTTCCCGCATTTTAGGGATTACAAGTGGGTTTCTTGCTTATTTTCTAGTGATTGGTATATAAACAAGAAAATATTATTCAAAGAACATTTATATGTCATCCAGCATAATACAATGGACGCGGGATGGGATGGAGAGTGGGCATTTGGGGGTGTCGCGGGGCTTGGGTGCGTGGGAGAAGACAATAAGTTTGTAACGTTATGCAACTTGGTTTTCCTACTTATGTAAGGAACTTGTTTTCCCAGAGAAAATGTTTTCCGAACATTTTGACCAACCAAACATAGGAGAATTGGAAATCAAGCACACCCTATTTCTGAAATTTTTTAACTTGATGACAACCATGATATTGTTTGATTACAACAGAGAAGAACTGCTATTACATATGTAAAATAAATTTATTTTTTCTTGTGAAATAAGTTTAGCATGTGTGAAGTTTTTAAAAATGTGGATGAACTTTTTACGCTTCTATCATGGCCTAAAACATCAATTCCCTCTTTGAAGATAAAAGAAGTAGCAGGTTTCTGCCCTCTAGCTGTGGAACTCTTGATAGAGTTATGGAGGGTACAAATAATAAGAGATCAAAGGGGTAAACAACCTCTATGTGAAGTTGTTGGTTATAGTATTCACTGGATGGATTTCTGAGTTTTGTGTCCATAGTGGACTCATGAGTTTGTTCATAAAGTTGCAACCTATGTTGCTCGAACTCTTCAAAAATGTCAATGGGGGTATGTTGGATACTCCAAAAGTAGTGCATATTTGGAGAATTCGACATGGGTGGGGCAACATTTTTGGAGAGTCCGAGTAGCATAGGACTTGCAACCAATTCAGAGCAATCAATGTTGACTCTTTACTACCTGCCTAGTTAGTTGATTTATCAGATTTCCATATTGCTGTTGCCATTTGAGTACATATTGCGTCTATGATTCGACACTAATAAGCAATATGTGCCATATAATCTATTTTCTAGAGCTTTAACTGTGATATATAGTTTTGGGAGTTTGAATTTCAAACTATAATGTTGGGTTCACTTTTGCTTTTGCTGGCACAGTACAAGAACCTCAAGCGATTCTTCCTGTCATCATTCTTCCACATGAATGAACCTCACCTGGTGTACAATATGCTTTCACTCTTGTGGAAGGGTATTCAGTTGGAGACATCAATGAGTAGTGCAGAATTCGCAGCAATGGTTGCAACCTTACTTGCTATGTCCCAAGGTGTCACACTGTTGCTCGCGAAATCACTTCTGCTGTTCTTTGATTACGAGAGACCGTACTACAATGAATACTCTGTGGGTTTTTCTGGTGTCCTCTTTGCCATGAAAGTTATCGTCAATGCACAATCAGATGACTATACATCTGTATATGGACTTATGGTTCCTACTCGATATGCTGCATGGGCAGAACTTGTTCTCATACAAATGTTTGTCCCTAATGTCTCATTCCTTGGTCACCTTGGGGGAATACTAGCTGGACTAGTGTATTTGCAATTAAAGTCATCATATTCAGGTCTGAATCCATTTAGACAGTTTATGAGAGGTTTAAGCCGTTCACTGAGCTGGCCTCTAAGATTAGTGAAGAGCTTATTTCGAATCCAACCAAGAATTACTGGGAGAGGAACTGCTGGTGGGAGGATTGCACGAGATACGTGGAGATGCGATGCATGTACATTTGATAATTCGGGTAGGCTGAACATTTGCGAAATGTGTGGCACAGGTCGTACTGGTGATGGACTATCATCCCCTGGTCCAACAAGTGAGATGCATGATTTATCTTTGGAAGAATTAAGACGTAGGAGGATTCAAAGATTTGGTAGATAATAAGGTCAATTGTCAATCAGGTGTAGATGGAAGCTATTCTAGCATGTTTTGATGCCCTAATCGCATTCATGTAGATTGTAGAGACATGAAAAATGCGAGAAATGGTATATTTTCCCTCGTTGTTTCTTCAATTTGAATTAGCAAAACCAATGTCTCCTTGCATAATATACACTCCCAACATTCATGATGATCTTGAATGACTTATCTCTCGGTTTATTAGTATTTATGTTTTTACCTTTTCATTTTTTTTAAATAAATGATGATTTACATAATAAGAAGATATTAATAAAGTTCTTTCAATTGTATTCTTTATTTTACATAATTGAAAAATTACTTTTTTTCGTTCATTTTTACTTAGAGTTTGCAATCTCTTTTAAGAAATTCAGTAATAATAAATAATTAATAATAACGGTAAAATATGACAGAAAAAAGTATGTATATCTTTTTGTCTTGATACGCAAAAAATAATAAGTAAAAATGAAAAAAATGTCTTCAGGTAAATGGAGGGTCATTTAATCCCTACTAGAGGGCGACACTTTTTACAAAATTATTCATCAGGATACTTTAGTTTACTTCAGTTGTGTTCAAACAAAAAGCACCACTTATTTTGAAATGAAAGTAGTGTGGCCTGTCATTACTCGATTAAAGCATAAACTTCATTTCATTTGCGAAAGTATGCTTACCTTTAATGTGTACTTCATCTTAACCTAAAACCTGGTAAAATCTTCTAATCTTGTAACATCCACTCTTTAACTATTGCATTGTGCATTTTCTTAATAAACAACAGGTAGAACTGCTGCTGCTATCTCAAATGAGCGAACAATATCCACGTTGAGGTTGATCAAATATTGAGGCCAAGCAGATTAAGTATCTATCATGAGTGAACCAACAGAAGAAACTCAGTATATTGAATTTGGGAGAGACGTTCCTATGGAAACTGAAAAAAGAACCACTGGAAGAGCATTCATAAATATTTTAGTGATTCCATAATGTTCTGTTCGAATAATCTACCAGAATCTTCCTGGAACTTGGTCGCGCCTGCCAATTGTTGCAGTATGCCAGCAGCTTTTCTTCAATGTTCTAGATCCACTTCACTCACACCAGTCAGAATTTAATTGCACGAATGAAAATCTCCATAGGCAATACCTTTCATAGTTGATCGTCAAGCAAAGGTTGCAATGTCTTGTCATTGTTCCAACACAACATCAGCACATAGGAAACAGAACCTTAAATCACAAAGATCTTGTTTCCATGGACGCACAACCTAGTATGGAGCCAAATGCAGGCGCGCACATTGGTCTGATCTCCCTCCACCTTAAAGGTAAACTCAATGGGTTGCACACTCTAACTGTGTTCAACTTCACAATTTTGAACTTTCCAGCCCCAGCTTCCTCCCATCGCAGCACTCTTCCTCCCAAAACATAAATTTCATTTCTCAGTGCAACAAATCCATAATCAAAGACCTCAAGAGGCCGAGGATGGTCAGGTAGAATCACAGGAGGTACCAAACCTCTATGATGCCACTCCCTGTTATCCATATCCCTAGTTTTAATGGAGCTTCCACCCCAATCTACAACTGTGCATATGTGACCACCATCAAGCACCTGAATTCCTAAATGCATGGCCCTTGAAAACGGCCAAGTATCATCTACACTCAGCCATGTTTCATCGGACGGATCAAAAACAACAGATGTCTCCTGCTCTAGTAGCCCAACAAGGTCCGTTAGAACATAAAATTTACCATCGTATGGTAGGCCTATGCAATCCATCTGGGGACTTGGCAGTGGTGGAAGGTCTTCCCACCTGCAAAATTTTAAAATATTAAGAAAAACAGTATAGAATAAAATATAAACTTTCCGCTATCTTAGGATACTGTCAAATGAAATATCAGACCATCTGTTTGCTTCAAACAGTAAAGCATCAAGAATTTATTTCCACTGAAGTACTTTTTTTCTTTTATCAAGATAAAGTTGATGTAGACTACTTACAAATATTCCACTGATCTAGCATTTACTCGTTTTTTTGAGTCCCTGTTCCCATTGCCCTTATACTTCCATTAACCTTTTCTCCTTATTTTGCTTTCAAATTGGGAAGTGTTTTTCATTTCATACATATTGCATACGTGTCTTAAAAGCTTTTTTAATAGAGTTCATTGGAAAACCTTATTTCGAAGCACTGTTTTCTCTAAAAAAAAATAGCACGTGTATTTCACTTTACATGACGACTTGTGAAAGATTTAAGACTGACTTTGGAAATTGTGTTCTTCAACATGCCATGAGATTTCCATGGCTATTAAAAGATGTAACTAAAGATATACTGATAAGTATAAAGTCAAATTATTTCCAACTATAGAAAGACACTTTACGCCCTGAAGTTGAAACTTACACAGTCGTACTTTACGGGTGACCTATCAACCCACCTCCCAAAAAAAAATTCTTATTTGAAGTGGTATTATTTTCACCGTGAAACATACAAAGCTAGTCACATGGTACAGGGTGATTAACTGATTTCCATGCACCTGCCACATCATTGCAAGCCTGTACACAGTGTGACTTTTTCTCTTCTTTTTCACCATTTGCCTCTAATTTCTCTCTTCCTCTCTACCTGAGAGACTCCTTTGTCCTCCCCACCCCGAATTTTTTTTAAAAAAACACCACTTACGCCAAATTCTTCTTCCTCCATTATTGATACAAAAATCAGCACTCACCTTCTCCATATAGAAGAAATTCACCACGTTTACAGCAAATTCAGCCAATTTAATCTTTTTCACTATCCACAACTAAATCCGTTAAGACACCCAAATGGATTTCAACACCCCTCTAAAATCACAACGCCATCACTACCAGATTTCACCACCCTCCACCAAACCTTCCACTACGCAAAGTCACAACACCACCACCACCTATTTCAGTAACCATCACCAATTATAACAGCGGCACCACCACCACCAAAAATGACAATACCACCATCATCAATTTCACCACCATGCACCACCAAAGAGTAATTTGGTTATTATTATTTGTTTAGAAAGTGTTCAATTGAATATTGGAACTCGGCTAAACCATCAATGAACTTCTGCAAAAACAAGAGGAAGTTTACAGAGAGAGAGAGAGAGAGGATATGTCCAAGAAAATAGCAAAGATTGAATTTTGTGAAGAACTCCACATTGTGTGTGGTCTCGACAATCAACAAGGAAGATACAAATTAGAAAAATTGGTGCTCAGCTTGGCAGGTTGAAATTGGGAGCACTAAAGAGTGACCAATTTCTGAAGTTCACCAGAAAATTTTTCCGTTGGGGTACCCCATGTTTATTCTTGCATCTTTGCCAGATCTTTTTTCGGCAGATTCACCCCTTAACCTTGTTTTCAATCTCTCTCTCCCTTTCTCTCATCATCTACTCTCGCAAAATTACCATCAACAAATCACTTGTTCCTTCATCCAACAAGATAGAGGTGACTGTTTATGAAGAAGAGAGGGTGGCGTGAAGGAGACAAGAGGAGCATGAAATTGTTGAATAGAAGGTAGTGGGGACACAGATGTGTTTTTCTTTTTTTTTAATTTTTACTCTAATTTCACTCAAACGCGTCTTTTTGTTTTGTATTTAATTTTTGGCTGCATCAGCATTTTGGGTGGTAATAATTACACTTTAAAAAAGGAAACAAGGGGGGCGGTGGAATAGATTGTCCGTAAAGTATGTGCAAGTGAGTTTTCTAGACAAGTTTAGGGTGCAACTGATGTCTTTTCCCTTCATTTTTAATAGATCAATAAGGAAATAGTGTCACATAAAATGGAACATATAACTTGCTATCAAATATGAAATCGGAATGCAGATGCAGAAAACATTCTACCATATATAAAGCATGACCTTGAAAAGCTGCAAATTAAATTTCCATACATGGATACTCCCACAGAAAATAATTTGCCAAGGAAATGTAATGGAACAATGTAGATCCATTTTGACTTCATATACATAAATTCATCTTGTTTGGAGATTAGTGGAGAAATATAGGGAAAGAAAGAGGGACCTTCATATGGTGTTCATTGATCTTGAGAAGGCCTATGACAGAGTTCTGAGAAATGTGCTATGGAGGTGTCTAGAGGCGAAAGGTGTTTCAATGGTTTATATTATTGTGATAAAGGACATGTATGATGGAGCCAAAACTCGGGTAAGAACGGTGGGAGGAGACTCGGAGTATTTTTCTGTTGAGGTGGGACTTCATCAAAGATCTATGTTGAGCCCTTTTCTTTTTGCCTTAGTAATGGATGAGCTGACACGGTCTATTCGGGAGGAGGTTCCATGGTGTACGCTATTTACGGATGACATAGTATTGATTGATGAGACTCTGGCTAAAATTAATGATAGATAGGAGGTTTGGAGACATACTTTGAAATCCAAAGGGTTCAAACTGAGCAGGACCAAAACAAAATACTTGTAGTGCAAATTCAATGTTGCGAGGGATGAAGCAGACATTGAAGTGAGGCTTGCCAATCAACCTATTCCCAAGAGAGAAAACTTTAAATATCTTGGGTCTATCATCCAAAGTAGTGGTGATATCGATAATGATGTCACACATCATATTGAGGTAGCATGGACGAAATGCAGACTTCCATCAGGAGTATTGTGTGATAAGAAAATACCACCTAAACTTAAAGATAAGTTTCACAGAATGGTGGTTAGACCGTTCTTGCTATATGGGGTGGAGAGTTGGCCAATCAAAAACTCATGTTCAAGATGCAGGTTACAGAGATGAGGATGTTGAGATGGATGTGTGGACATACCAAGGGAGACAAGATTAGGAATGAGATCATTCGAGGGAAGTTAGGGGTGGCCTTTGTGGCAGACAAAATGAGAGAAGCGAGACTACGGTGGTTTGGGCATGTGCAGAGAAGAAGTGTTGATGCTCCTATTAGGAGGTGCGAGAGGTTAGATTTAGGGTTACGCGAAGGGGTAGAGGTCAACCAAAAAAGTATTGGGAGGACGTGATTAGATGGGATATGGCACAACTTCTTATCACTGAGGACATGACCTTAGATAGAAAGGAGTGAGGGTCGCGTATTTGGATAGAAGGTTAGGCAGCTAGTAGGGGTAGAATGATGTCTGGCCTTGTGATATAGTAGGTTAGTAGAGGTAGTCGTGTCTTTATACATTGTGTTGTTGTCCGCCATTTATTTGTTATGTTTATTATCTTTATAGATTATCATTTGCTTTCCACTCTAGTCGTTTTGTTTCATATCTAGTATTTTCTACTTTTGGGGATGATATTTTTTAGATGAGGGTCTTTTGAAAACAATCTCTCCATCTCTATGAGGTAGTGGTAAGGTTTATGTACATTTTACCCTCCCCAAACCCTAATTGTGGGATTTCACTAGGTATGTAGGTGTTGTATATATAAATTCTCAAGATATTGCAACCATCAATAAATCCTTATATGTGAAATTGTTTAGTGAATTACACAAATGTGATGATTGATGAGCAATTGATTCCATCACATCATTTCCAAGGAGGGAGTATAAACAATGATTCCTAGCCTATGAATGGGTATGAGTAAAAAATTGATCCATCACAAGGCACCCCAAACGGGTGGAGATTGCGGATTTGGATAGACCATAGTAGGTAGTTGAGCTTTGACTCACTTATCAGCAAGTTTAGACTTGGTGGTAGCCTAGGAGGCCTGTATTTGTTGTATTATTAGTCTTAAACATGTATTTCCTTTTCAATTACCACATTATTTGTTGTTAGTGTTTCTTTTCTCTGAATGCTCTGTGCTTCTTTCCTTATTAAGCGACATGTATTTTTCACTATCGTATTCTTTTCCGTAAATACTTTGATTTGTTGCATTTGAGCCAAGGGTCTTTCGAAAAAAATTTCTACCTCCACAAGGCAAGGTAATGTCTTTGTACACTCTTCCCTTCCCAGATCCTATTTACATTGGGTATGTTGTAGTTTGTCAAGGACACACTTAAGCCCTGAAGCGAGGCGAATCGCCGAACAAGTTGAGTGATTTGCCCCGCTTAATGTGCATTTTCGTGTCGTCATCAGTGTTTTAAGACATACTTTTCTTTGCCAATAAGTCTCTTTTGAAGAAGCGACACTAAAATTGATATTTCATTTTATCATAATTTTGTTTTTCAATTTCTTTGTTCATTTATTTGTCCTTCAAACATATATATTTGTGTTTGTTTCTACTTTTGCGCTTTTTTCATTAAAACCCACACTTTATTTGCACTTTGCGCTTAAAGCCCCAATGGACCTTAGAGCTTTTTTGTGCTTTTGCTAATGCTGGTATGTTGTTGTATAGGAACCCCAAAAGTGGTGTTAAGAAGGGTAAAGATGTCAGTCCAAGAGGCCTAAATTCAAATAGGTGGTTGGGCCATAGGCAAGAGACTACAAGGATACAGAAAATGCCTAGCGACATCGACAGCATTGGCATGAGAGATATAAATTAGGAACTAAAATTACTGTGAAACCAAAACATAAGGATAAAGTTGTAGAGTAAAGAGACTCGGTGATGGCCAGATTAGAGTATGTTGTTAGGACGAATTTGGATGAAGGACACAATTTAACTATTGATACATATAGATAAGAAAACTAAAACTAAATGCTAGAATGATATCAATAACTTTGTCCAAGGAGGCCCAAATGACCAACAAATCTTTATAGGAGGATACTTGAACAGTGGTGGTTGATATAATGATGGTTTTGATCAAATGGATAGGGGTTCTGTTATTTGCTTGAAGGAATGAAGCAGGAAACACCAGTGTTCAGAAAAGTTTGTGCTTCACCTCTATAAGCGGTGAGGCGAGATGATGCAATGTGAAGGGCCTGCGCTTCAATGGCACGAAGTGAGAGAAGTGAGCAGATGCGGGGGGGCTTCAACCCTAAAAGCATGAGATGAGCAGAAGCACTCTCTGCTCGCCTTTTTCTTAAGTTTAAAATGATAGATTTTAAAAGACAAAAACATGCGACATTCAGAACTGAGCTAGGGTTTTCAGCTCTATGAAGGACATCAACTTCAAGTAATTTCTTTCTTCTTGTTCTTCTCTTTTCTTCTGCTTCTCCATCAACATTCAGAACCTCCATATGCGCTTCAATGGTCTACTAGGGTTCTTTTTCTCCTTCTTCTTTCCTTTATTTTCTTCATCCGTTCATCTCTGCTTTCTACTTCAACACTTCTTTCTTCTATATGCTGCTGAATTTTAAAATTATATGTTGCTAATTTATTTTCTTAACCATGATTAAAATATTTTTCTGATTAATTGTTTTAAAATCTTAACAATGAATAAAAACGCTTGACCGGGCTAGGAAATACGGGCAAGCACAGGCAAAGAAAGAGCTAATGAGCCCAATAGGCCAACAATTATGTGTGTTTTGTAACAAGACATTTAAAGGGGGGATTTTTCCGCAAACATCTTATTGGTGGCGATAGCAACGTCACAACCATACAAAATGCCCGGAGATTGTGAGAAAGAAATCTATCTATCTATCCCTGTAGCCTAGAAACACAATTATCTTTTTTCTCCTATTTGTTTGACTTTTTCCCCTTTTATTGTTTTGATTTTTATCGTATCTTTTTATGTATTTTATTGTAACATAATAAATGACTCAATAATTAACTAGCTATTATCGTTCCAACTTCTCAAATTCCTTACTTACGAAGGAA